>MU273543.1:0-107120 GCA_022160365.1 Vararia minispora EC-137
GAGGCAGGCGACGAGGGAGAGAGGAAAAGGTAATGAGTTGCGAGTCACTTAGGTGTACAAGTGGACGAGCTGGGGAATTACAGGGAGACAGGGAGTCCTTATATACTGATACATGGTCCGTGCGCGAGATAGTTATGTAAGCGGTAGAACAATAGGATAGCGACTAAGCGTGAGTCATCGCCGAGGTGATGACTAAGGCCGAGGCTGTGACTGGTGCCGATTAGTCGTCGTCGTTGACTGGAGTCCGGGCCGCTTATAGATATACGCTGACGGGGTGCTTCTATGGAAGGCGCGCGTCTATTGTGGAGTGCGCGCTTGTTGCGATGACGCGCGTCTAGTCGAGACACGCGCTTGGCGAGGTGTCCGATACGTCGTAACCGATGTTGGGCGTATTTCCGTCGTTATGGCGAGGCGTCGTGGGATGCGGGTGGGGCGTCAAGCCGTAACAAGCCATGTGTAGGGTGCCATCCCGTAACACCCTGTGGGCCTGTCAGTTATACATAGCTTTCACACTTGCTTGTCTGATAAAGACAAAGGATTGATTATCAGTACAAGTACCCATAGGTACACATGATAGGTACCCACAGGCACCCAAGGGCTGGGCACCTGCAAGTACCTGACAGCACACACAAGTAAGGACAAGTACCCATCATGGGTACCCGATTGGTTGCACATGCAAACCTGTATCCATGTGGGTTTTTGATCATGAGTGCGAGTGCTGTGCGAGTACAAGTACCCAGCAGTGTACCTGACGAGTACCTGTACAGGTCGCCACGAGCACCCCCACTGGTGACAAACTCTGAGTTGAAAGAGGTTTTCTGGAATTTGAGACATTTTTGTAGAAGGATAACAGGGATTATGGGCAAGAGCTTGAAGAGAAGGAGACTGGAGAGAACGAGAGATAGATAGGCGAGGTTGCCGTAGGGCGAGAGGGGTGGGGTGGGGAGCTTCAAGCGTGGGAAAGGAGCAGGTAGATGGAGGGAGGAGGCAAGAAGCGCGCGTCGTGTCTTGCACCCGCCTTTCGAAACTGCCCATACTAGTACCTCTATCTTATTCCGGGTCTCGATGCAGTACCGCGCCTTTTTAACAGCTACCTTTTACTTCGCTGTATCTGCTATAGCAGTGGATATTGTTTGTGCGTCAGACCTGCCTTCAATGTTCGATTACACCTCACTCCGCGCTCTACAGCACCTGTCATGGACAACACTGTGGGTATCTTGTCTTCGGAACCCGAGCTCCTTGCAGTGGCGTCCTTTCTGGAGAGCAACCCGTTTGGTCGTGCGTCCTACCTTTGTCCATACTATTCCGTACCCATTCCCTGTCCAGATATTGTTAACGGCGAAAGCAATGCCATGGAAGTCAAGGTCGAGAATAACTCCGGAAAGAACACCACACTTCATTCTATTGCTGGTGGGCTCTACAGCCCGGGCTCGGATTCCTTGATCAAGCCGGTGCGTGATTTTATGCATGCAGTCCCACAGCTTACCTCGTTTGCATGCAGACCAATAATATTACATATGGTCTATACCTCCTGGAGGGCGCGAAGGTCACTCTTCCCTACCACTTTCACAGCGAGTAAGTAGGTGACCCAGCGCGGCGATGGCTTCTGACAGTTCTCAAGGCTAAAGGCCGGCGACGTAAATCTTCGACTCGAAATTGAGCACATCACGGACGTGAGTGACGTTCGTATCATTTCCATCCGACTTTGAAATAGTTTGTAGGGAATACGACACCGTGCTACAGTCTTCAATTCTAATGTGACCGTTGTTGAGCCGGAGCTCTCCATTTTTGACTTCAAGCTGTGCGTTAGCCAGGCCCCTTGGACTAAGCTGCATACTCATGTCGGTATTCGTGCAGGCTATCGACGTATTTCATGGTCACCGCCCTCCTTGGCGGTCTTGGATACCTCGCGTACATTACCTTCGTTCCTCAACCCAAAAAAGCCCGCAAACCGGTCGCTGTACCACCGCCTGAGGTCGAGACCGTCACAGGTACAGCCACTTATCAGGAGGAGTGGATCCCGGAGCATCACCTCAGGAAAGGCAAAAAAGCTAGTACAGCTCACAGCGGGGATGAGCCCAGCGGCGGAGAGATGAGTGGCACGGAAGGGAAGAGACGCAAGGGCCGGAAGTAGAGATTTCTCGATACAGATTCGTAAAAACGACTGCCTACAGACAGTTTGTACGGCAACGAAACAAGCTCGGGTGGTTTGCGGAGGCTGTGCCTCTGGATCGAGATTGGGAGGCAGATTGCTCTACACGCAATTCAACGTCAAATGTGTGAAGCAGCGACTTCAAAGAAGAGGGTATGGATGCTTGAAAGACCGAATTACGGCCATGCGTAACTACGCGTCTACGTTTCTATAACCCTTCACCTGAGGTTCGTATACCTTGAACTACTGCAACAGGACGGAGACGAAGTTCGCGCACCTTGCTATCCTCCAGCATTCTTGTGTACCTGTCTGCCAGTTCACGGCAGCTTTCATAATGGTTTACTCCCTCAACTCGATGGCACTCCTGGAGCATATCGCGGACGATCCGAGCTTCCATAGCTCGGACCCACGTCTCACGGACATGCGCTTCACGGGCGGCTAGGCGAGCTAAAGAACGTCAGATACTTTGACCAATGTAACGAGGCATCAGCACACCTTTATTCTCCTGTGATAATTCAGACATAGGATGTTGGGCACTACTTTACCACTGATGACGGCGTTGTAG
Source organism: Vararia minispora EC-137 (assembly GCA_022160365.1). NCBI lineage: Eukaryota > Fungi > Basidiomycota > Agaricomycetes > Russulales > Lachnocladiaceae > Vararia > Vararia minispora. Next base: position 2,718 of record MU273543.1, read on the forward strand.
TTTGCGCCGAAGGCGTTAAGTATTTTGCTATGGACCGACCTCGCCCGTGTACTTTCTCACGCATCTCGTTCGCAAGTGATTCGATGGTGCCAAGGAACATGCCTTTGTTGAGAAAGACAAATCCCAGGCTCTTTTCCATTGCCCTGGCCTTTCTCCTGACAGCGAAGTATGGCTACTACTCGGTTTCCCGAGAGCTTTCCGCTCACCACTTTGACCCGTCGTGCGTAGTTCGGCTATATTTTCTACTCATTTCCAAACCCCATAGAGCCTCGGATTTCGTCTGGCAGCTAGAAATTCATAACCCACCCGACAACCGCCTGACTAGAGCTGTCATTGCGTTTGGGCTCTCACCGGCACTTGATCAAGTTGAACGTGAATGGCGGAATATTCGTACCTCTGTACAAGCCGCGCGACAGAGAGGAATCGAGCAGAACGAGAACATCGGTAGCGGCGCCCTCATCATCGTAGGTATGAGAGGGCAAGATAAATTCTTTAGCAACGGATTCGATTACCCTTCCGTTGTAGCGGATCCGACATGGTTTACTGGTGTGTGCAACGTTCTTCATACATTGTTAGTGTGTTGCCGAACGAGCCGCCGCCACAGATTTGTTCGACCCCTTCCTCATGCGTTTGCTTACATTCCCTAGTAAGCATCGCTTGTACCATACTTCCTTTTTGGTTTTTTAGCTTCTATTTAGTGCCCACCATCGCTGCCATCAACGGACATTGCTTTGCGGCCGGCTTTATGCTGTCGTTGGCATGCGACTATAGAATTATGACGGATGGCAGCAAGCGCAACGCTTGGATGTGCATGAACGAAAGTAACTATCCAGTTTTCTCTCGCTCGAGGCCATGTTTATCGCTCTTTAGTTGACTTTGGTGCCAATTGGCCCTCGTCATTTATATGCCTCGCGCGCGCAAAAGTTCCGCAGCACGTTGTCCTGCGAAAGATTGCTTTGGAGGGACACAGGTTCACGCCCCGTGAGGCATTGGATGCCGGACTTCTTGACGCCATTGTCACTGGGGGCACAGAGATTGTGCTGGAGCATTCGATCGCCCTGGCTAAAGAAAAAGCCGTCAAAGCCAGGAGCGGGGCTTGGGGCTTGATCAAGTCTGGATTATACAGAGACGTTGCCGAGACCGCTAAGCGAGGGCTTAGTCCTTGGAACACGGTGATTGATGAGATTGCCGCAAAGCAACGTTTGGCCAAGCTGTAGATACTAAGGTACATCTTACGCGCTTTCTTTCTCACCGCAATGTACAGTGTACATATCTCTGATACCAAAACATCAACTATGCACAACAGGCAAAACGGAGACAAGCGAGAGTACTACGATAAAGTGTGGATGCAGGAGAGGTAAATTCGGAGGGAACGACGTCTTTTACGTGTAGTCCTCGTCTGTGTCACCTTCTGCATCCTCATCTTCGCCCTCGGCATCTGCTTTGGATCCAAGGAGATCATCTGTTTGAGGTGGTCGATAGTCTCTGTCAGTCTGCGCCGCAGCTACAAGAGGCATGACACTCTCACCTGCCGGCAGAGCAGGGAGAGGAAGCACCGCATTAGAAGGGGATTCTTTGGCAAGTACAGTCCGCACGTTTGCTTCAGGAGCAAATACGGTATCGTCGCTGGGAGCACTAAGGCGACCGATATCAACACCGGCCAGCGACCGTTCTTCCGCATCTTGCTCGCCAGCCTTGTCACACACGGCAGGTTGTACCTGAATCGACTCGACGTCCGTCGGCAACCTGTCATCCTGTTGATTCTGAATGGACACTTCGTGCTCTGACTCCGGTTCGGGCGAGGACTCGATCCGTCGACGCTTGCGCGATGGCAGCCGTGTAGGAAGGGCCACAGAGCGTTGAAGCTCCGGCGAAATGGGCGTGATAGAAATAGTTGCCGAGCGCGAGCGTAATGAACGAGCAGCTAGACGTTCTTCTCGAGCGAGTCTCGCGGCAAAGGCGGCGTCATCATCGACCAAGCCGTTCATAGGTTCTGGTAGTCGACTGGAACCCTTTCTGGATGGCTCCGAAGGACGTCGAGACTCTCGGCGGGAGCGTCCTTTGCCGACTGGGGTCTTGACCGGACTGAGGCTCTGTCGCCCGTTTTCTGCAGGCGACACAGGCTCGGCCAGCCCCTGACTGCGCAAACGACGAAGAGCAGGCACCCCTAGTGCGTGCGTCGGGCGCTTTAGAGATGGGCGCGATAAGCGGCCTGGCGGTGACGAGCGCCAAGGTGCCAGTTGATCCTGGTCAGGGGTTACAGGTGTGTCGACTGGAGGAATAAGCTCGCGAGAGCCTCGGCCGACGACAGGAGAAAAGCCATCGTTGGAAAGGCCCGCCACATCTGACTTCTTGACGCGGGCAATGAGGAAAGGGCTCCACCTGAGCTTGTCGGGTTTAACTGACGGGTAGCCCTTCGCCTCCCACCTTGTTATGTACGTGGCAACGATGTCCGGATCCCAGTGAATCTCGTAATGCGAAGGCGGTAAAAAGGGGAGTTTGTTCACGTCATCGTCGTGCGTCTGTGCACGGACAAGATGCCTCCGAGCCACGCCGTTTCTGCGACCCTTGGGGTACTTCACGGACTGGCCGGGTAACAGCTTCGGCGTTACCGGAGAGCTTGCCTGGGTAGATATGAATCCGAGCTGATCAAGGGTATTATATGCGTCCTCGAGGGTCAAAGAGGTTGCGTCACAGATACCTGAATGGTATAGCGCTCAGTCACCGAAACACGATCAGGTGACATGGAACGCATACCCTCAAGACGCGGATCCTTCGGCGCTGTGTGAAGGTAGCGCATGATCGCAAGAGTCCAATAATTCTTGTAGCCGAGCGCTCCCAAGCCAGAGAGGGGCTTTTCTGGGGAACCAAGCCGACGCTCCTTCCACGAGAGGAGATAGCCTACAAGTGCGCGAGGTCACAACCTCCTGGGTTTAAATCATCAGAAACGACACGTACTGAATTCGATGAGCAGGTTTCCCCATCCCTTTCGCTGCCGGACAGGAAGGGTCATGATACAGCTCACGTTATAGTCCTTTGGGCTCCGCTTCTCCTTGCTGAAGTAGCCAATAAATTGTGCGCCCATATCATCTATCTCGGTCATCACGTAGAACAAAAAAGGTTCGACGTCATAGAAGAGCGATTTGTGGTCGAGAAACATTTTAGACAACAAACATAGATTTTGACAGTATATCTAACTGGATCAGCGTCTGACGCCCACTCACGAACTGCACCTGCCACATACCTTGTTCCTGCGACCGTCTACCTCGTAGATAGATATGTTTCCATCACGATAAATCTCGTCTCCAGGTGGATGTCGTGCCTTGCACTTTAGCTAGAGGGAAGTTCGTTGAACGACGGTCATAGCTTCATGTGGACAGAATACTTGCCCTATGGCGAGAGGCAGTAAATTCACTCTTCATGTAGCGCAGACAGAACTCGCATAGCCAAAGACGGCCATCGGGTATGTTCGAATATTCCTCGGGAAACGGCGCATCGAACCAGGTCTGGATATCAAAGGGGCCGAAGCGGATTGTTCGTATTCGAGGACCAGACGGCTTCGCAGACATGGGCCCGGGAGTGGAGGCCGCAGGCGATTCGGAGCGTGCAAATACTGCCGGTGTGCTCGTGTGTGCCAAGGTTGACGACCGTAGTGACCGACTTGACGGGCCCGCTACAGGCGTCATCGGTTCACTTGCGGGAGGCTTGGTTGGCATTGCTTTCGCCTATGGACCCAGCGGTGTCAATGAGAACAAAGCGATCTCTGAACAAGATATCAGCACACCTCCACCATCGCCCTGCTGCGTTCGAAGCGGGCTATATCGGCGCCGCTAATAGACGTGCGGCTGGTATCGCGATCCTCCTCATCCAAAATATCCTCAAACATATCCTGCACGATGTCTTCATCGGGACTGTCCTCGCGCTCCTTGCCCTTGGCCGACATCTTGAGCACGACGCGCTTGGGAGGCGGAACGTGCAGCGGGGCGACCTTCAGGCGCGGACGCTTGGGGGTAGGTGAGGGCGAGCGCTCGTCCGCGGTCCGCTTGCGATTAGACTTGCGTGGAGACGCAGAGTAAGAAGCCGACACTACGCGAGTTCGTGTGCGAGGGGCAGGAGTATCAAGTTCTTCGGTGTCAAGCTGAGTATCGGCTTCCGCTTCGGCGGCCTTCTTACTCTTGCGATGACTGCGAGTGGGACGAGCCTCCAGAAAGACTGGAGCTTGGGAAGACGAAGCTACAGAAGACTCGCGAAAGCCGTTCTCGAGCTCATGACAGCTCGAACCATCGTCAGGCGGCATTATTTCGCCAATAGCATCCGGTTCGGGCTCCAGCTCTGGGTCTGCGCACTGCCCAGAGGGCATACCGGTGCATGTTGGACAGAACCACTTGCCCGGAGGAGATTCCTCGAGGTTAGGTTCCATGCAATACATATGCCAACCGCGGTCACAAGAGTCGCAAAAAAGCATCCTTTCCTGGATATGGGAGTGTTAGAGGGAGAGACGAGGACCGCGAGGAGTGGCGCACCTCCTCAGTGCTGTGACAGATCTCGCAAGTCGTACACTCATTGCAAGTCCACTCATACCCGTAGATCGCTTCCGCCATGTGCTCAAGATCCATGCATGTCGGATGGCCTTAGTAAATGAACGTCAAGATGCAGGCGCGACATGGAGGGACAAGGTCTGGGCTGACCGCTGCGACCACAAGTGCTGCAGGACACCATACGCTCTGGTTCGCCACGCTTGTTACTAGAATCGTTGCCACGGCAGAAGCCGCACTCTCCTTCCCGAGGGATCTTCCTCCTTCTCTTCTGGGATTTGGGCTGAGGGGCAGGTAGCGGGTCTTGTTGGATGGGAATGAAGTCTGCAGGCTGAGGCGCAAACGGATCGCCTTGTGGCCCTGGGGAGAACGCGGTGGACGGCGGGAAGAAGCACTGCTCGGGCTGGGAGGGGTCGGGGATGGGCGCGTGCTGGTGTAATGAGAGGGTCAGTGGTCTTGATTCGGACGCGACACTGGCGCGTCGCGACGCGGCGATCGCGAGGTTGACCCCGACGCGTCGCGTCCCAAACCGTGTAACTCACCTCCGAGTCGATTAATGTTGGCTTGGGGCAGAGGGATGGGTCGATGACGGGTTCCGAGGGCTGCCTGAGTGCGGGGTCGATGAGCAGCTCATCCTCCGGGCCGGTCTGGGGATCATCGGGGGACTCGTAGGCAAAGGCAGCCGCTCCCTGAGGAAAGGGCAGACCAGGCATCGGTCCGCACCTCAGGCTTGCGTCCGGTATGGACAATCGGTGGATAAGTGGGGCAGGCGTCGTAGAAGGCGGGAGCAGCGGCCGTTGGTCGCGGTCGCGGGCGACGAGCTCGAGTTGACGTCTGTTTGGCGCGCGCGCTCGGGTCTCGGCGTCGGCCCCGCTTACAGAGTAAAGACACAGCAGTCCAAGTTGCGCGTGCGTGGTCACTCGTGCTTTCAAACGGCTCGCGGTCGAAGCGTCCGCCGCGGCGTCCCGGAGCGCCCGTTGCTGCATTCTCCCGGCAACGACCGCTTTTGTTCGCCTGGATTGGGATGACAATCCCGTCCGTGACGTCCGCTCGCGGCAACGAAAGAGAAGGAGACAGAGCGCGCAGGCTCGCGCCACGAGACAGTGCCGTAGGGCACAAAGAATCGCTCTCGCGGCGACTGCTCTCGTATCCACTTCGGCTCCAATTTTAACTGGCCTCTAGGAGACGGCCGGCGGCGGCCTCCTCTGCGTTCTGGCCGCCTGGCCTGGAGGGGCCTGCGAGCGTAAGCCAAGGCAGAGCCGCAGAGGTCCGTGCGCCGCTCGGCTTGTAGTCACGCAGTGGATTTGGGGTGTCACACGCGGTCACAGTGGATAACATCTCGTCTTGTCCAAACCTTTTTTTCGATCAATCGAGGTGTGCAAACAGCATGAATCGACGCCAATCGCATGTCCCGGTGTCCGTGCGGAAGAGGATGCAGAGGCGGGAATGAGGAAAATCAGGGTGGTGCCGCGTGACATGCAGGGCGATAGTCCATCTCGCACCCGGCTCTCACCTTGTCCACCGCCCACTACGTCCTCCGCTCCCCTTCCCCCCACCTCATCGCTGCCAACGATGCAGGCCGCAATGCAACCCATTCCGGCTCATATTCTGCCACAGTACACCCCCAGGCAGTCCATCTCACACACGATGAACCGGAACCCGAACATGCTCAATACCCCCCCTCTCACCACACGCAAACGCAAACGTGCACCCCAATATTCGGTCTCTTACTCCGAGGTGCACGAGGTCGACCAGGATGGTCGCTTAAGAGAGGTCATTGTGATAGAAGACACGCCTCCACCTCCCACAGCGTCTCCCGCTACCACGAATCGCACCGCCAACGGGTACTCAGCCTCCTACCAGCCTCCTGTGTACAATGCCCCCATTAGGACACGTGCTCGTGCCGCCGCGGAGGCCCAAGGCCTTTCATCGTCAGCTTCTTCCATTGCGGCCGTCTCCGGCCCTGTCCCCAAGAAGCGCAAGCGTGAGCAAGATGACGCCGCTGCCGTCTCCAAGAGGCCGTACGTTCCCCCGGCCAACCCCACCTGGCCCAACGGTGCTCCCGCAGGCGAGGATGCGCGTCTCTCACTCGATGCTCCTGTCGCCGTCCACTAACCGTTGTTCCTTCCCTCAGTCTACCAGCTGTGATGATAAAGAAGGCCACTACATCATCCGTGAGGGAGACATCATCAACAAACGCTGTTTGTGTCACACTTGTGTGCTCCTTGCGTGTTACCTAAACGTATCTAGATACTATCGTCCGCCTCCTAGGCCAGGGCACTTTTGGCAAGGTAGTCGAATGTCTCGACAACCAGACAGGGCAGCGCGTAGCTGTCAAAGTCATCCGCGCTATCCAGAAATATCGCGACGCAAGTAAGATCGAAGTTCGTGTGCTGAACCGGCTCAAGGAGAAGGACCCTTTAAACAAGCAGTGCGTTACTTACCTTGTCCCGCGATGTCGATGACCTCTGACGCGTACTCAGCAAATGTATTCATCTATTGACATGGTTCGATCACCGAAACCACATCTGCCTCGTATCGGAGCTCCTCGGCATGTGCGTCTACGACTTCCTCAAGGAGAACGATTTCGCGCCCTTCCCGCGACATCATATCCAAGACTTCGCCCGTCAGCTGCTCGGTAGCGTCGCCTGTAAGCACCTTCACGTGTCCGTCGCGACCGCTGGCATGAAGCTGATCGCCGCGCTGGAACGCATAGTTCTCCACGATTTACATCTTATTCACACGGACCTTAAACCTGAGAACATACTGCTTGTACATAACGACTACCGCACCGTCCCCTCGCCTACACCACCCAAGGTCCGTTACCTTACTTTCCGACTGGTCTCGCGATGTTAACCCCGTGATACTGTCCAGCGTGGTATGCAGCCCCGGATGAAGCGGATCTTGGAGTCGACGGAAATCCGGCTAATCGATTTCGGTTCCGCAACATTCCAGGAAGAGTACCATTCAAATGTCGTGTCGACACGTCATTACCGGGCACCCGAGATCATACTTGGTGCGGGAGCCTCATTCTCATATGTACGTGTTTCCCTGACTGCGTGCTGCAGGTCTTGGTTGGTCCTATCCCTGCGACGCGTTTTCACTGGGGTGCATCTTGGTCGAGTTCTACACAGGTATCGCCCTATTTCAAACACATGATAACCTGGAACATCTGGCGATGATGGAGATGGTTATGGGCAAGATGCCGGACCGTTTCTCTCGGGCGGGTGCACGGGCCAAGCCCGAGTATTTCAGGGAAGGCTGCAAGCTTGCGTGGCCGTCACCCAAGACCACTAGGCAGAGCAAGAAGGAAGTCCGCACAACGAAGAGTCTCCAGGTTCGTTTACTCTTCTAGACTCCGATTCCTACATCCACCGACCACTCCTTAGGATATCATAACCCCAACAGACTCAGTCAATCGACAGTTTTTGGATCTCGTTCGAAAACTGCTTGCGTTCGACCCAGCAGAGCGGATCACCGTTCGCGAAGCATTACAACACCCCTACTTCAAACTTTCCGTCCCGCACGAATATTGATCTCACGCGCGGGGTTTTGTTTCAACTGTCGCTCTCCGCCTCGTGCACAACCCCAGACACCCCTTGATCGACACCGGCCACACGCCCGCTCGTCCTCTCGTATGCTACTCGATCAGCCGGCAGCGCAGCCACGCCTATCTATCCCCATCCTTATTCGCCTCGCACCGTCGCCATTCTGTACGCTACATTGTGATCCCTCTCGTGCTCGTTCGGCATAATTTCCGGCGCGTTTGCAATCGGCGCCCACTGCCGCCGCTTCTGCCGCTGTCGCCTCGCTGGTACCCGAGACCCTACTTGCGTTCTGCGTCTTTTTTCCTACGGCATCCCTTCGCTTTTGGATCGCATCATCTGTTTGCTCTGTGTGTACTTGCAATGGATTATAGAACAGGACGAACAAAGACATCAAACCCTCCCAACTCGTACCCAGACCCGTTTCGCGAGCGCTACGACAGCTGCGACACCCATCAGTGGGTCCTATTAGTGCCTGCGAACGTGGGTGAGTACCGTGGCTTCATCCGCCCTGACAGTACGAGCTGTCCGCGTCAGCAAGGAATCTAGGCTTATCATCTGATACCCATTCAGTTGGATACCTCGGATTGCGGCACAACACGGTTCCTGATGGAGCAACCTCTCGTGAGCCGTGCATTGTAAGGCGAGGCCGCAGACGCGCCCATATTGAACGCTGAACCATCGATGTGCGCCGGGGACCTTGATTGCGCCGCCTACACACTACCTAGACCTGTGTACCCGACGCGAGCTGTGGCCTTAAATAGCCAGCAGGTCACGTACGCATGCTTCTTCGTACCTCAAATGGTCTGCCGAAGAAGCGAGTGTCGTGGCGAAGAATGTCGGCATAGGGTGCCTTTAGTGTAACTGCGGTATACGACAAGTGCTTCCGTACTCTGGCGCTGCACTCGAGAGCCCGATTACCTACTATTCGACTTACATTTTATTCATTCCCTGCGCGGCGTAATCGGAATTGCGTAGGTTGCATTGCCCGTGTACACATGATTTATCCTTCCTTCAAACCATCCTTTTTCTACCTACGTTCGCGCGACTTATTCTGAACTCTCTCACAGACGATGGCATACACATAGCAAATCGACTGGGAACCGTTTCAGTTGAAATCACGTCGCAGCCCCTTACCTTCAATCCGGGCCGTTCTGTTGAATGAACCTCTTCGAGTTGCATTGACCGCGCGCTGTACCGCCTATTATCCTCTGCTTAACAGTGATACAGACGCACTTCATCCACCCACTGGCAGCTGATAAGTGTGTCGGAAAACTGGGATTGACATTATGATTCCCACCCATTGTAATCTATAATTTTGATTATAATGGTGGTTGTAAGCACAAAAACGGCCTGCGTCACTGTTCAAATTATCCGCAAAAATCAAGGTTAACAACGGAAAGCGCGAAGGATGTCGTGGCTGGGTTGGGTCTGCCATAACCAGCTCATCGTACGAGCATAAGCTAGCAAGTGCACGGCAGCCGGGTGACGTTCGCGTACCATTTACAGCTCCGAACTTTTAGATATATATATATTCACTCTGAGACCGGTCGACCTCCGGCTCAGACAAGCTAGCGAGGAGGTACGAGGCTGTGCGACGTCAACCACATGTACTATTTCAGGCCGCTGCAGATAACAAAGAATATCAATGTACTGTACGCGCGAGCAAATCGCTTCGCCTTCGTCTTTGGCATACAATATCGGCGGCCTCTTGGACGGCTTGGACAATAGCTTTCTCACGCCATTTTTCCTTACCCTTCATAAAGCCACGGCGCTTCCCATTAATACGTGCCGGGCTACCCGAGCCCTGGCAGTCCGCGCTGCGGCGCGGTAGAACGCGAAGCAGCCCAGACCTGTATGCGCGTCCCGCTGTCGCGTGATCGCGTGAGCGCGGCTCCCACGGCACCTGAGCACTGAGCTTCCCTCAAAAAGCCCAAGTGCTAGTAGTGACGCGAGGCTCTTCGGACGACGTCTAGCTTGCGAGTTGAGTCTCTATTAATACATAGCGCCAGTTCCTTCAATATTCTATGCATTAGCAGAATTATGCAATATCAGAATGCATTTTGTCGGGCACAAGGCCTTTTGATCCTGCCGGAGGTTATGCAAGATAAGGTTCTATGCACTTTCGGGTTATTCATTAGTAGAGAATTGACTGTACTCACTGTATCCGGTTCTGGGCCTGACAGCTGTCGTGAACACGTAGACGTAACCGTGGCCTGTTCCAGGTCTGGTGACAGGTACAAGATTCCATCATTAGACAAGCCAATGCGCAGTGCTAAGAAAATGGTCGTGGCTGCCGAGAATCGCATCGGGGTTTAGTAAATCGTCGTCGGTTCTGCGGTCCACATAGGTCGTACAGTCGGTGGTTGCACAATTTCATTTGCAGTCAATACTGTAGCTGTCTTATTAATAAATCGAAAAATCCCTCAGCATCCTGGCGAGAAGCTGCGCATCCTCAATAGTGGCTTTATCCCGATTCTCGGTGAAATATGATCCCGGCTGGTCAAAAGATTTTCCTCTTTGCGACTGCACAACATATTTCGCCTCCGTACAGTATGGTTACCGTCATGACTGCAAGGTGACTGCGGAACAACGACGATTCCATCGTCAAGCATCGGCAGCGGTAAACCTTATTCCCAGATGATGTGATAACTAAGTACAAGACGCTTCAACCAGGTAGACGACTGCAGGGATGCTACCAGCTCAACCGGAGCGGTAAATAGACCAAGCAAAGCAGTGACAACACGCGGTGAGAGCATGGTGCGTGTCGAGACGTCGATCAACTCCCCATACACTCATATTAGTTTCGCGAATGAGATCTGGTTCTTGGCAACGTCGGTAGAGAAGTACGCACTGGAGCGAGTGTCAATACAATTGTTGTGGCAAGATGAAGCGATACGCACTTCTTCAAGAACACGTCGCCGACGAGCCACTCTGTCGCGCCACCTATCTGACCAGAAGAGACACCAGCAACACAGTTGCCAGCCAGATTGTTGGTAGTCGGCAAGAACGCAAGATCGCGCGGGTCAACGTTGAATGTCGTGCCACCAAGGGTTAAAGCGATCGTCGCGTTCGTCGTGCACGGAACAGTGAAGCCGCCCTGGCCATCGGACTGCGCACCCGGCACCGCAGACATGAGTGCCTGTGCATCGGCAGGGGGAGCTATGATGAGGGTGGTGCCAGTGTCCATGATGGCAGTACGACCGGCGAGACCAACATCCTGGCCGTTAACGGAGAAGCCACCGACGTTCACCTCCCAGAAGCCTTGGGTGTTGACGTTGTTCAGCGTGACAAGCGTCGTCGAGTCGAACTTGGTCGTATCGAGAGCACCAAAGGTGACCTCGCCATCATTCTTCTGGTCGGCGAGACGGGAGATCTTGAAGGAAGTTATGGCGTTCGAAATAAGGCCTTGTTGCGCTAGCGACTCGACAGGGGTGAGAACGCCTTGGCTGGAGAGAGTCTGCGGGAAGACCATCAACCGACTCATCAGGACCGTCGCTGCGTAAGAACATACGCTCTGCGCGAGACCCATGAGGCCATCGGAATTGGGGTCCTGCGCAAACTGAGCGGACTCCGCCGTTGCAGTACCGAAGGTGTGATTTGTAAGGGTGAGACCAGCCAGCGTGAGAGTATCGGTAACAATGTTGCCCTGCACGTTGCCAGAACCGTATGTGACACTGAACGGCTGTTGGGTGTCGACGAACGAGGAAGACGTCGAAGCTCCGAGCAGTTGGTGCCCAGCCTATTGCGACGTGGAAGGTAGAATCATGGTGCACGGAGGTAGAGGCAAACGGCATAGAAGGAATTAACAGCACATCAGAATCAGTGAGGAGAAAACAAAAAGGAACGCACACAGGTCTGGCAGTTGTCACCGGCGACCCAGAAGTCTGCAGACCCAGAGTCCATAATGACGTTGAAGTTCTTGGGAGGTGTGCCCAGCTGCACGGTGGAGACGTACGAGACATCATTGGCCTCGATGTCGAGGCCAACGGAGTTGGCCGTCGTCGGTGTGTTCGCCTGGGCAAGCGAGTTGGAAGCGGCTGCCTGAGCGCTGGCCGCGGGGAAGCCTGCATTTCCAGTATTGGCACCCGATGCCGCAGCAGTACCGGCAGCGGCAGCGGCAGCGGCACCAGTGCCCGCAGCGGTAGCAGCACCAGCACCCGCAGCGGTAGCAGCACCAGCGCCCGCAGCGGCACCGGCAGCGCCCGCCGCCGCCGCAGTCCCGTTACCTTTGTTCTTGCCCTTGCCCTTGCTCTTATTGACTTTACTGTTAACGGCCCTGCGTCAAAACATAAACGTCCAAGCAACAGGGATGGAAGACGTACTCCGTGATGGCATTGATAATGTCCGTAAGGCTCGTCGCACTCTTGGCTTTGTTAGACACGGGTTCCGCGACATTGACGAGGGCAGACGATGTCATTCCCTGAGCCGCATAACCCAGACGACCGGAACGGACTTGGAGCCCACGAGCCTCAATGGATGCGACTCGTTTCTCGAGGGCACGAGTAAGAGCTTCGGTGGATGGCTCCTCGCGGCCAGTCATGCGTGCGTAGCGGCGATGCGCACGGTTGAGATGCTGCTGGAGATACTGTAAAGGGAATAGGATGAGTACGATCGGGACGGGAAAGCTCTCACATCAAGCAAACAATGCACTGACCACTTCGGGATGGACGTCGGTCCGCCGGACGACACGCTTGAGTGGGAGGGTGATCCGACCATTGGGAGCACGGGCCTTGGCAAGGGGGTGGGCGTCAACCTCAGAGACGCTATAGAGGGCCAAGATGGTCGTGAGCAGGACCGCGAACGGGAGAGTGAGCTGCATGACGACGAGACAATAGACGGGACCGTGAAGAGCGAGAAGAAGTGAAGAGGGAGCGGACGAGAGGGATCAAGGAGAGGAGACCAAAGCTCTCTGAAGACAAGGCGCTGCCTTGGGAAGGGAAAAGGAAACCGGCACAGAAGGAAGGGAGGGACACGGTGGGGGGGCACGCTGCGCCTCGATGAGCACCTTTTTATACTTGCGGCCAAGCATGGTCATGGAGCGGTGATTGGATCCCGGGACAAAGACCGTGAGCACGCGCGAAATCGGCCTCGCGGAAGGCTGGTCAAAAGCGCGAATGAAAGGTACGGTAACGGAAGCGGACTGCGCGTCCTTAGATCTGAGGAACATTCGTGGCGGCATGCGGTGCATCGGAGGCTGCCTGCGTCAACCAGCAGATGGTCGTCGCGCCGACGCCATCGTGACGGGCGCCTATACGCTGACGACGCGGCCGAACCGCCATGGCGCGTGATCGCACGGGCTCGGTTGCGCAGCAGCCACCACATTTAAATTATTATTATTTTCTTGTTAGAGCTTGCCGCCGGCTCCTGGTTCCGATCGAAAACAAGCGACGCTCATCCGCTCGTACCGAGATGACCGGTCGATGTTCGTCTCTTCCCGCTCGCTGCTGATCGTGTACAGGCCCAGAGTCCTCTCGGTTTACTACCTCCACATCACGGCCGCCCCGGACCCGGTCTCGGCCATATCGTACCGAACGCACTCGGGCCAAGGATGTCGGGCGCACGTGATCTAGAATTGCTCAACAGCGCAAAATCAGGCCACTTGTGCACAGGCGTCATATAAGAAAGCTCATCCGTCGTGTCACAGCGTACGTTTGTCTCCCCGCGGCTTGCAGCATGGATCTTGTCCTTAACATCTGCGACGACTTATTCCTTGACGCCTTGTATTCCAAGGTTGTCCCACTCACCGCCTTTGCCCACGAAATCAACGGCACGCTCACGTCCGCAGCACCGGTCCTTCTTCCTGCGCTCCAGAAATGGCATTCTCTCGTCGCATATCTTCCACACCCTCCTCTAACCGGACTTTCAAATGGATCGAGCGCGACTTTCTCTTCTAGCCAGCCAACGTTATCTGCATGGCCGCGCGACTATATTCCCCGTCAGCTGATATCACTCTCGGTCATCACTCTCATCGGAGTCCACATAGTTTACTTCTTGTTTTCTACCCTCTCATATTATCTCATCTTCAATCATGACATGATGCGCCATCCACGTTTCCTCAAGAATCAGGTATGGCTGGAGATCAAGACGTCGCTTGCAGCGTTCCCTGTCATGACGCTCCTCACCCTTCCTTGGTTCGAAGCGGAAGTCTTAGGCTGGTCGAAGCTTTATGACGACCCGGCCGAGTACGGCTATCTATACCTTGCCTTTTCCGCTTTACTGTGCGTCTTGACATATCGCATTTTGCGTCCCAGTGACTGAGTGCTTTTTTTAGCTTCCTCGTCTTCACCGACTACGCAATCTACTGGATTCATCGACTAGAGCACCATCCATCTGTGTATAAATACGTGCACAAGCCCCACCACAAGTGGCTTGGTGCGAGTTTACCGTTGTCCTACAATTTGCCTCTCTGATCCGGCGCTAGTCCCGACACCATTCGCCTCCTTTGCATTCCACCCGGTGGACGGATACTTGCAGTCTCTCCCGTACCATATCTTTATCTTCTTATTCCCGCTTCATCGATGGTTGTACCTTGGCCTCTTCGTCTTTGTCCAACTCTGGACCATCCTCATTCACGACTCTGACATGATCACCGGACATCCCCTCGAAAAGGTTATCAACGGACCCGCGCATCATACCCTTCATCACTTATATTTCACGGTGAACTACGGACAGGTCTGACTTTTCATATGTCACGGCCCTTCGGACTGCTGACTTCGTCAACAGTACTTCACATGGGCTGACCGCTGGGGCGGCTCGTACCGTCAGCCCTCAAAAGAGCTCGACCCGTTGCTTGAGGTCGATAAGCTGAAGCACGATTGATACCGCCCGGATTCGCTTGCTTTGACTTACGATTCAGTATCTATTACTCACATTATGCTTACTAGTATAAACCTCTCGACTCCGAAATCAGGTTTAGGAAGCGGCTAACCCTGTACATACGTCTACGGAAGATGACCAGAAGAAGCACGGTGCGATACTTTATAAAGACTGGCTTCGGTCGCCAGGACAACGGTCTCGGAGCTGTGACTAACCGCCAAGTTTACACCTGGTGCTATTTGTCGACATGGTATTCTTATCCTCACTTGGACCCCGTTCGTGAGGCATGTGAGGAACCGAGGCTGTGTTGACCATCTATCGCTATTGTCAACGCATGCGATTTGTTCGACCAACTGCACCTGACACTCCGCACGGGAGTCCCACAGCTCGTCGTCGTAAGACCGCTTTTTCGCTGACATGAGAACCTGACTGTAAGCAAACGATGTATAAAAGCAAGTGTATGCATGTGTATATCCCTGTCAAAGCAAAACGACTGTGATACTGTTCTCTCTCGCGGCTATCATCGCTTCGCCGGCCGCTTCTTGACTTCATCGTCCTTTGTCGCGTGCAACATGATCTTATTAGGATGACTTGGTGTCATCCCAGTATGGCCTTTCGACCAGTCATAAGAGATGGCGTACGCAAAGATGGAGCCCGTCCGGTTGAACGCCGTCGTGGACACGGGGCCCGGGAAAGGGTCGAAACCTGTCATTGTCATGTAAGAACGAGAACAGAGTGGAAACGAGAATAGCGCACTCTTCAGCCGCGTTCGCGCGTCCTTATCCCAATAGTTGACTGTCCCGTCGGAACCACATGTTGAAAACGTGCCGTGCACAGGGTGGAATGTAATGTCGTTCACGGCGAACACAAGCGATTGATCTTTATTTCCGGGCTGTGAGTCGCGACGATGGCACTTGAACGAGAAGTTGCTCCTGCGAAAAGGTACACATGAATAAATGGAGGCAGGGGACAGGATGGAACATACTGAGAATCTTTTTCGTCGACGTATCTGCACATTGCGCTCAGAAATCCGCTTTCCAGGGTAATAGAGGAACCATACGTACTGGATAGCAACACGCCCTTCTACACTGCCCACCGCAAACCCATTGCTTGATGGGAAACACGATACGACGCGCGTTTGCCATTTTAGGGGTGAGATCATCGTCTGCAACGGGTCAATTCTCAGGCCCGCGGTCCCCAACGGTACGTACTTTGTAGGGAGTCGTCGGGTTGGTGAGGTTGAAGATGGAGATGTGCCTTTCTGCTGTCCCAACAACGAGAAGGGGGTATACGACATCCATAGTGTAGACACGCTCGGGGAGCTGTACAGTTGAAATCGGAGTGGAACTTCGTAGGTCCCAGTACTGCACAGGAGTGCTAAGAAAGCAAGTCCACAAGCCAACAAAAAACATACCCTCAAAGTCTTGTCCCAGCTCCCCGTAGCGAGAATACCGCCCTGTGGTGTCTCAATTGCGCGCACCGCCTTTATGGGCGCGTCGTGCTGCGCCACTTGTGAACTCTGGCCTGTCTGGACGTCGAAAAGCCGCGCCGCGTTGTCACAACCTCCGGAAATGATCTTTGTTCCATCCTTCACAAGATATCTACATCCCGACCTTTACATGGCGCACATGCGACGCACCTTATTCCAACACACGCTGAGCACAGGTGCTTGGTGCTGGTACATGGCTTTGCCTTGCGTTTGCCCATTCGCTCCAACTTCGTAGACGCGAACCTAAGTCAGGGTATCAGGACATAGCGGTTAGCCAGTCCCCGACTATTGACGCGCATTGTTATCCCAACTCCCGACGGCTAGGTAATCTGCGACAGGCGAAAAGCCGAGAGAAGATATCGAGTCCGGCGGCGGGTCCGCGACTTCAATGTCCTTGTCGGCTGCGGCGTTCGACACATTCGTCGCTGTGGAACTTTGCCCGAAGAAAGCCATAGCAGGGCAGTTGGATGGAGTATCGGAGAGTAGCGAGATGGTGGCTCAAATACGACGAGGTCGATCTCGACAGATACGCGTGTCTTACGTAAGTACACATCACGTGCAGTTTCTTCATGTGACCGCGTCGACCCGGACAGGTACTCCGCTGACGTCAGTGCTGTGGGCATGCGCATGCGCGAGGGACACTCGATATGTTGTCATCGGATATCTCCGCGTGCTACAGGCTCTCGACACCCCTAGACGCTACCAAAAACAGACCGCGGAAGCGTATAAGGATCATCCAATGACGTTCAGTGCATTCGCAGACAGGTGACACACGTCCAAGCCAGATGGGAAATCGGGTCCCCCTTGCAATGGTGCTAACTCACAAGTTGCGTTCTACCACATTCATCTTCTCTCGAACACTAGGCTACTTACTCAGGAACATGACAACTAAGACGATCGCTGTACTCCCACATTCTGACTTGCAGGATGGCCAGATGTCCGTACTCGAGCCCGGAATGCCGGGATCGTTCGTGTTAACTTTAGATATAGGAAGGAGGTTGCGTTTGGCGATGGGAAGGTGCTCCTCTCGCGCCTCGGCGACAAAATCCACGCGACTAGCGCATTCTGCACTCACTACGGGGCTCCACTCTCCAAGGGGGTTCTTGCAGCGGATGGGCGGGTAGTATGGTCTGTATTTTCATTCCATCCTCCTAAAGTGGGGCAAGGCTCTGAACCAAAATTTTTCACAGCCCGTGGCATGGAGGTGCGCATCCCGTTCTTCGTACACGCACAGAAGTTGAGGTTGCCAATCTACAGCTTGCTTTAATGTCTGCACCGGCGATATTGGTGCGTGTGCCGCCCGTATGACGCCTGTATTAAATCCAACACTCGCTTAGAGGACGCACCCGGTCCGGCACCGCTGCATTCCTTCAAGGTCTCCATCGAGGACGGGCAAATCCATGTCACCGCAGATCCTTCACAGACTACGCCCGCGGGCAAGGCGCGTCCTCCGAAAGTAGCGGGAAGTTCCGAGGAGCCCGGGCCTGGCGTGGTAGTCGTCGGTGGCGGCAGCGGCGCATACGGTGTCGTCGAGAGCTTGCGCGAATTTGGCTACAAGAAGTCTATCACTGTTATCTCCAAAGAGCCTCATGCACCGATTGATAGGTCTGCCTGTGCATCTCCTCGCAGCGCGTGCACTTACCCGACCTTAGGACGAAGTTGAGCAAGGCTCTCGTATCCGAGGCGTCGAAACTCGAACTGCGGTCGCCTGCGGAGCTCAAGATTAAACTTGGCGTTACCCTGCGGACAAACTCGGTGAGGGTTCTGATGTTTTCGCGTAGGGCTCACGCTAAGTTTTTACAGACTGTCACACATGTCGATACAGACAGGCGTATTGTCATTCTCGAGAACCAGGAGGGAATTTCATATGAATCACTTGTGCTTTCTACTGGTGCCATACCCAGACGCCTTCCGGTGGAGGGAACTGATGGTCCCAACGTGTACGTGCTTCGCGATATCGAGCACACGAAACTCCTTGATGAAGGTACGACTCCCTATAAAAGTCTTGACGCCTTGGTATGACAACGTCCCTAGCTTGCAAGGAAGGAAAGCGCCTCGTGATCATCGGGACATCCTTCATCGGTCTGGAGGCCGCTGTCGCTGTCTCGAAACGCAAACTCGCGAGCATCGATATGGTGAGCTTGACGGAATTCCCTCTCGAAGCTGTCCTCGGAAAGGCAGTTGGTGCCGGTATCCAGAAGGTGAACTAAGCATCCAGGTTGCGAGTGCTTGGCTGCGAGGCTAATCTGCTACAAGTTCCAAGAGTCGCAAGGGGTCAAGTTCCACGCGTCGACATCAGTATCCGCGATCCGCTCCAAGGACGATGGTAGCTCAGAGGTCGAACTATCATCGGGTGTA
Organism: Vararia minispora EC-137; assembly: GCA_022160365.1. Classification (NCBI taxonomy): domain Eukaryota; kingdom Fungi; phylum Basidiomycota; class Agaricomycetes; order Russulales; family Lachnocladiaceae; genus Vararia; species Vararia minispora. The sequence continues at coordinate 21,464 of MU273543.1, forward strand.
GCGCTTCCGGCAGATGTAGTTTTGATGGCCGTCGGCGTACGCCCTGCGACCGATTTCTTGAAGGACAGCGGGTTCGAACTTGAGCGTGATGGTAGCTTGAGCGTTGACGAGTACCTCCGCGTACCTGGCAGGGAGAACGTATACGCCATCGGTAAGATGACATCGTTTCTTGCTGGTTTTATTGTCCGCTGACTGCTGGTGCAGGCGACATTGCAACTTACAAGCAGGTGCTCTATGGTGGTTCGCGCCGCATCGAACATTGGAATGTTGCTCAGAACCACGGACGAGCAGTTGGTAAGACTATTGCAGGTCTTGCATCAGGAAAGCAGGGGTGGATGCAACCTTTTGTCAAAGTTCCGATCTTCTGGAGTGCCCGTGAGTCTCCACGACAGTCAGTGACGCATGGTCTTAATGTGGCCATGTAGAGGGCCAACAACTTCGCTACTGTGGTATCGACACGTCCTACGACAACGTGATCATCAAGGGCGATCCGAATGAAATGAAGTTTATTGCTTACTATGTTAATGCTGGAAAAATTATTGCTGTGGCAACGTCGGTATACCATGCTGTACCGTTTTCCTTGGTTCTGATCGGTCTTCGTGTAGTATGCAGCACGACCCCATCGTCTCGAAGGCCGCAGAGCTGTTCCGCCTAGGTCTTATGCCGACACCTGATGAAGTCAGGGCAGGAAAGGTGACGGCTCTTTGTGGCTAGCTGGCAGAGTGGTATTCTTACGCTTCTCCAGAGCCCCCTGGAAGTCGACATCTCGACGGAGAGTGCGAAAGCTCGTGTTTCCGCCTAGACACCAAGGATAGCCTGAGGGGGCAGGGTGTTGTACTATATACGAATTGGACTGTACCATCACGGGAGAATGAAGAATCGAAACATCTTGACCTGTCCTATGAAACACAGGCTCACAGTCCAGCCAGTAGAACCTTATAATCGCCTGCGCGGGAGATGCCGAGGCAAACTGAGCGGCGACGCGTGGCTCATCACCGCATTCCGAGTTACAACCATCCGCTCGTCATCGTTTACGAGTCTGTTTGGGTTCTCGTCGCCAAGTACCCCATTCCTTGGATCTAGAATGACCAGTCGCCTTCCTAAGCTTGTTGCATTCGACTTAGAGTGGGTTTCGCTTCTTATTTATCTCAGATGCCTCTCATAGAAGACTGCCAAGCGTAGCTATACCCTTTGGCCCTTGTGGATGGATACCCATGTTGCAGGTATGCTTCATGATATCACTTCTTTTGTGGTTTCATTGATTTCTTAGGCCCGCTCAAGCGTGACGAGAGCAACCCATCAAATGAAATACAGGACCGGTAAGCAAGCAAACAGACTCTGCTACGCACCTCGTTAAGTACAGGACCATAGATACGGGGAGAAAATCTCCTTCTACCGCGATGTTAGCAGTATACTGCACCGTCTGCGAGAGGCTGGCATCGTAGTTGCAGCCTGTTCTCGTACCTCTGCCCCTCGTTTGTCTGTCAGTTTGCCGTCACTAATGAACTCTGATTAACTTAACACAGGGCGCGAAATGCCCTATCGCTACTTCTCGTGCCTCCGAAACATGGCGATCAGAAAGGCATACCAACGCCGGCGATAGAGTTCTTCGATCAGCAAGAAATATACCCGGGTTGGTCTTTGTCCGCGAAGAGGACACGGAGTCTTGTAGCCTAACACTGCGCAGGCTCCAAGATTCAGCATTTCAAACAGCTCCACAAGAAAACTGGGATCCCTTACGGCGAGATGGTTTGTTTCAATCTCACTAAATAGTCGATACCAATGATCCTCCAGCTGTTCTTCGATGACGAGGGCCGGAATAGGGAAGTTGAATCTCTTGGTATGTGGCCAATGGCCCGCGTTGCACGTCCTTAGATCTATTCGTCCTGGTAGGCGTCACCTTCATTCTTGTGTCAGATGGGCTGCACAACCAAGATTTGGAGAGGGGCTTGAATGAGTGGCGTCGGCGCCACCCGATGGAAGTGAACAGGGATGCGTCCGGAGATCATTTGCATGACATAGCGTAGAAGCTCCGGCAGATCCGGGTTGGAGGATAAGTATGTCCATCCAGCCTATCGTTCCTGTTACTATCCTTCAAGTAGAAGTGCAAACACCATGTAGTAGAAGTGCAAAACAGCCTTAACTGGCTTCACCGCTGCACTTTTTCCTTAGAAAATCATATGTAGGTGTGGGTAGATGTCTAAGGCACTCGGATATGAAGTTTCAGGTGGATAGGAGGACTGGGGAAGGAGTGGTGAACAAATTTTTCAGATTTTGCACTTCTACTACATTTTGCACTTCCCCCTGAAGGATAGTACTGCGTTGACACCTGTCTTCGCTTTCCCACGGCATAGCTATTGGATACCCGTGCCCGATAGACAGCGCACACCCTAACCGAGGAACATGATCTGTGCGCGAGCTTAACGCCGTTGTGGCTGCTGTTGGCTTCTTCCATCACTTACTCCAACTTGCCGCTACATGTGGCAGCCGCGTCTTTCTACCGGAACATCTTGGAGCAATGGCAGATTATACGAATGGACTTTCCGCGCTAACTGTAGTGGTTTGTGGACCACGCCACTCATCTACCATTGAACCCGCCGTGTGGCGCCTTTGAGCACGGGTATAAAGCCTCCTTGTGGACCTCAAACGACTCTCATCCAACCGACCATCGTACCATTCCCTAAACTCTCCGCCACACGGCAATTAACACTAGTACGCGATACTCGTTTCTTGCCATTCGTGCCAATAATTACGGCAGCCCAGTCTCTACCGAAGCTCAGGTATCTGGATTCACACTGATCTTTGCCCGCAAATCTTTCGCCAGGGACCTGCCTGTGTTTCATACTCCCCATCTTCTTACCGCGATGGTTCAACCCGCAAAGGTGCATCGAGGTGCGTCACTAACTACCAGTGTCAATGAGCGCCTATCTCCCACTACCTTAAAAAATGCTTCTTCTGGAGGAAGCGCAGTGGCAACACCTGAAGTTGCCAGCACATGTCTGGCTGCTATTATGAAAATCCCCCCCTGGCCAATGCTCCCAACCCTCCCCATCGCTTTCCCGCTCAGCTCTTCGCTTTTCTCCCCAAAGATGCTTCCCAGTCCATACAGGACGAGGCCCTGCAGGGCTTATCTGTCTGGGAAATGTCACTTTGGGGACCATTGCGCATTGTGGGTCATGAAGTGTCGGCAGCGGTCATTGCTAATGCAGTCCTAGCATTCATGACAACGATATCAAGTGGGAGGACTTGTCTCTGGAACGCTCGCCACCAAAGAACCCCAGGATTAAACAGGTTGAATATCGTTGGTGCTGGAGGTTCATGTCCGGAATATGCTCTTCTTCTCCATCTTGCCGCTTTCCACATCCCGAAGGCGACATGTTCAAAAAACGTTAGTTCCACCGTTGTACCAAAGAATTCTCATGTTCACGGATCCGTACATGGCCAGTCCTACAGTATACACCCTGCCAGAAGCCATGGTGCACCAAAGTCAATTGTCCCATGCGCCACGAGGCCTGTAAAATGTCGACCCGGCACCCTCCCGTCGAGGAGACGAACCAGATCCCATTGCTACCTGCTATCTCACAATATGTCTGGCTATTCTCCCCACAGGATGCTGCGAGCCATGCCCTACAGACCAATCAGGCGCCACACACCGTCTATTCTCTTGGGGCACAGCATGTCTACCTTTCTACAGGAAGCTACGTCGATGCGTTTGGCGGGTTTCCCGTGAATGGAACTGTTTACTATCCTATTCCACGACACTCTGCTTCGCGTCCGGAAACCCGTTTCTCCCCCGTCGCTGCTCACCACCCTATTCTCTTTGAAGCCCCGTGTTCTGATGCGTCTGAACAGTGCCCCGTCAAAACTTGCGAGGGCATCTTTCAGGACGACGATGAAAGCAATAGTCCCACTATTTCTGATGATGTCGAGATCGCAATCGACTTGCAGCGGTTTTCTTATTCCACAAAATAACAGCTGAACATGTACCAGCGCAATGGCCACATGGACCGGATCGGTTCCAGAGTCAACAGCCCCCAGTCCCCCTTTTCAGACATTTGCAAGCCGGGTCAGCCTACACCACAGACGACCGTGAGCAAGAAATAACAACCTACTGAAACGATGCATTCATTCGGTGTGCCACCGGCGTGTTGCGGATGCCTTGTTTCTCCCGGGTTCCCTCACGTAGCTGCCAGTTAACTTCGGCTGCATTTGTCATGTATAACCGTGTAACCGTGCATGTTGAATACCTCCGCCTACATTCTCCAAAACGTCACCCCCCATTTGCCTCTTTTTAGAGAACGTCCCTAGTACTTTGGATCCTAGCGTGCAGTACTGCTGCCAGCTGGCTAAAAGGAAGTTCGAGAGCTTTTTACACTCGTCGGAGGAAGTTACATGATCGGATCAAGCTACAGCTCGGACCCTAACGACGCCGCTTGCAAGGCCGCTTGCGCCGCCAACTGTAGTCTAGCTACATATATCTCATCCGCCTTGGGCAGATCAACTTCAGCGAGGAATTCTTTACGAAACCGTTTTCTCTGCCTGAAAGGAAGAGGACGGCGGGGGATAAGCTAGTCCTGCTGACGCACCGTATACCTGCAGCGGACTCGGAACAAGTAACAAACCTCGATATTGTACTTGAAACCCAGAGTACAATTTAAAAGGTATCAGCTGCAGGTGTCGGGTTTTACTGCTTGCGGTTTTAGTATGCCTATTTCTCAGATGTCAAGTGTAGTGATAGACGGTGTGAAATCGGTAATACCCACGTTCCCCTGCCCTTGACCCCGCCTCGGAAGTCCGAATGAATACGACGACTTGAGGCCATTGGTAAGCACGTGATGGTGGCTCGACCGTGTTGCACGCCCAGCGACGACGTGGACTTCGGATCCTATCTAGCTTTACGCGTTTCTCTCCGTGTCACTCCCTTGATCAGCCTTCGTATCCTACCGCCACCACACGGCATCGCTGCTACCTGCTAAGCTCTCCAGGAGCTGCCCGACCCGCCAATCTGCCCCGTTCAAGGTCCTCGCCTTCTCCTCCCGCTACCAAGATCTTGCTCGCGCGTGCGGACTCGCGTACACAGCAGCAGAGCAGTCGCTTGCGTGGTAGACGGGTGAAAACCGGGTCGCTTGGCGTCCTAGTAGATGGCGGCCCGACACCGCCGTCAGTAGACTGGAGTACGAGCTATCAGGCTGGATCATCAAGGTGAGCTTCCATTGTGCCGCCTACGGACTAACATGCATGCTGGCGACCGGCCCAGCCGCGCAGTGACTAAAAATACACAGTTCAGGCTCCGATGGTAGCAGAACCGAGGATGACGACGATAGCGATGCCGAAGAGCGGCATCATCTCTCGAATTTTTTTTCGGCCAGCGTTCTCGACAATGCCTCGAGCCGCATGCGCCGTACCTCCTCTTCTAGCCTTGTCGAAGCGAGCCCTCCCACCAACTCGTTCGAAGAACCGAGGAACGGTGTGAATCTACCGACCCCAACACGCCGTGAATTTACACGCTCCCGTTCGCCTGCACCTCATGTCGTCAATGGCCACGGCGCACACCATGTCCCGCGTGCCTCCTCGCCCGCTTCACGCTTTCTCCGAAAACCAGGGAACGGTCCGCTTCGTTTCCTCCTACCAGCCCGGATATCCTTCGCAACACCTATCCCCCTGTCACGCCTGTATATATCTTTCTCCATAGACCTCAAGTACGCCGTGGAAACCGTCCTTCTCCTTGGCGCGCTTGAGTTCGCCGCCTATAAAATCTCGACCTACATCTCGATTATTCCTTTGGATTATTGGCTACCCGTAGGCACGTCTGTTGTCATCCCTCGGCCTCCCAGCCCTTGCTGAAGCGTGACCCTAGAAATATCTCTCGTTGCGCTTGCGGCAGCGTTATATGTTATCTGTATACACACCTCTCTCGTTAATGGTCCACCTACCGCTGCACCAGCCCGTCCAAGCTCGCCACGTAATCCTTCCGATACACGCGAGGCGAAGCGGGGGTTTGTGCTTCAACCGCGGTCGGTAGGGCGCAACCGCCTTGGGCTCGTGTTCATGACGGTACCAAAAAATTATAGGTGAGCTCGCCGCGCGTGCTGTTTTTTCTGGCGATCGCTGATGCCCACAGGTCGTCGGCGGACGACGGCATTGTGTCGGGGCTCGTACTCGCTCCACTCATCGCCTCGGCACTGTTGTTCAATGCCGCGACGTCACCCGAGTTGCCCAAGAGGCATATCGAAGCGCCATTGCAACTTTTGAACGGCGGGCGGCCACTCGCGCCTCTCGATGCTCTCGTTCGAGCACGATGCGCTGCAGTCAACCTCGGCACGTTATGCGCTGTGGCACTGCTAGCGCATGTCGGCGCGTCCGCATATTTTGAGGCACGCCACCGCAAACGACACCACGTTCTGGACGGCGAGCGCGGTTCGGTCCCTCGCAGCGAAATGCGCAAATGGTGGCTGTATACTGCGCTTGTGTTTGCGGTGACCGGCGCGCTGGTCGTTATCCGGACCGCGTTCGGGCAGGCACACATAGGCATCTGGAGACGTACGTGGCGCGTAGTCGATGACGCAGAGGAGGCAGCTCACTAGGCAACCGAGCAGACTTGAGCGTATGGGAGGTTGCTTGCGCCGCATGTTTCTTCCAGTTCTCGCTCTACATCGCTGTCCGGCTCGCGCACAAGGCCGTTACGCTGGGTGAGCTTTCGATCATCGTCTTCGGCGCAACGGCATTGTACATGGAGCTCATAAACATCACCGCTGCACGCGTGCGTAGTCTTGCTCGGCCTGATGCCTGTACTCTGACCGTGCACGCAGATCTGGCCCGTCTCAACTGCATACATCAAGACCTTCCGGCTGCCAACGCCGCTCCTGCTGTATCAGATTGCACTCGTGCCGGGGTCGTTGCTAACGGGCTTTTTGCTCTCCCCGCTACTCGCACTCTCACGACACATTGCGCAGCAACCGCTGCGGCGGCTCAAAGTACCAAACGAGAAGGAAGTACAGCGGCGTTGGCTGGCCTTCGGATTTTATTTTGGCAGCGTGCTCGTCATCGGTGGGCTTATCGGCATGTGGACGCGATGGACTCTCGGCGGACGCGATCCGTGGCTGTGGGTGCTCCGTGCACTGCTCGAGGGCCCACGTGCGTGGACACGGCCTGCGCTGCTCGCGTACTGGGCCGCTCTCGGTTCGTTGTCTGTCGCGGGTTGGAACAGGCAGCTAGCACGGTCTCGGCGCCTGCGGCCGCGGCTGCCTGGTGAGCCAGCTCTAGGCACACCGACGATGCCACAGGACGGTGCGGCGCCGAGCGAGCCAGGGTCACCTGGGGCGAATGGCGCGGCAAGTTCAAGCGCTGGCAACAGCGGTGTCGGCGGCACGACAGCATTAGCCCTCCCTTCGGTTGCACTGCCAAACATGTCTGTCGCGCTCCCGGCCTTCCCCAATTCAGAGTGGCTGGACGCGGCTGACCGTCGTGTGCCGACGCTGGGCCTGAACGGACGACGCAAGTTTTTCCACCTGCTGGCGGTGGTGATGTTCGTGCCTGGCGTGGCGTCCGACCCCGCGTTCACGCACCTCGCGTTCGGCGCGGCCTTCGCGCTGTTCACGTTCGCCGAGTACGTGCGATACTTCGCGTTATGGCCGCTGGGCGCGGCGGTACACGTGTTCATAAGCGAGTTCTTGGACGCGAAGGACAGCGGCGCGGCGGTGCTAAGTCACTTTTATCTGCTGACCGGCTGCGCGAGCTCGGTGTGGTTCGAGGCGCCACAGCCTCTGCTGGCGTACACGGGTATCCTGACGGTCGGCGTGGGCGACGCTGTGGTGCGTGTGCTGGGCGCGGCTCGGATACCTGAAAGAGCTAACGAAGCGATCGTAGGCGTCGATCGTAGGGAAGCGAATCGGGCGCACGCGCTGGTCGGCGACGACGAGCAAGACCGTCGAGGGCAGCGTCGCGTTCCTTGGCACGGTCGTCGCGTGCGCAGTCGGACTACGGCTGTGCGGTCTGGTGGACGCATTCTCGGTAGGGAGGTATGGACTCGGGGTCGGGCTTGGGTGTGTTCTGGAGGCAGTATCGAGCCAGAACGATAATGTAGTTCTTCCTGTGTATGTATGGAGCGTGCTCGCGCTGAGTTCGGCATGCGGTTCGGCGGTGGGTGGATGATGTACGCAGGACCTGGACGCCATGTGTGGAGAGTAGTACTCTAAATGGACGACGGACAATACATCTGAAAATTGAACGGAGGCACAGGGAGGCGCTGTGCGATCGGGATGACGTCTGTTCGGGCGAGTGGAGTGGAAAGGACGGGGGGCGTCTGAGGCCGCGGGACCTTAAGCGCTCTGTTCTCGTCTCACCAGAAATCGAACCCTTCAATCTATTCCCTTGCCCAGCGCCCTCGACGTCCACACGTCCGGCGTCGTGCGTGGATTGCCAGGTGTCTTCGGACGCCCAGGAGCCCCGCTATCGTCGGATGGACGCTTCGTCGACGACAGCCTTGACGACAATGACGGCGACGGAAGTGGCTGCCGCGACTGGCACTGTCGCGGCTGCCGCGGTGCCAGGTGCCGGCCATGTTCTCCCGCCTCCCGATCCCGCAAATATGATTGCGCTTCCCCACCACCAGCCAAAGCGTCCAAGTCGCCGCCCGCCAAGACCTTCTACCGCTTCCGCCGTCGAGGACAAACCGTTTCTCCTCCCCTCCTCCACCGCTTCCTCCTCCACGTCTTCTTCTCGCCCGTCCACCCCTAGACACCCTGCTGTACCCGGCCAGTCCACAGAAACGTATCTTTTGCCTCCAGACAGCGACAGGCTCCGTCGATCAATCTCAGGTGCGTCCGTTTATCCCGCCGCCACCGCCATCTCCGCTGACCCTCGCTGCCTTGGTCTTCCTAGATTCTATCAAGCCGTCCCTCCGAATTTCAGGCAGTGTGAACTCGGTAGACGATCAAGACGTGCCAGATGTTGGCCACGACTGGGCTACGTTCATCGGTGCGTATGCCCAGGGTCACTGGGATCCCCACAGAACCCCACACCCTCCGCGGCCCGCGCTCGAGATCGTCCACGAGCAGGGGCAGGCGCGGGATGCGCCCTCGGCCCCGCACTCCGCTACCCTTCGCTTCGATCTTTCCTCAGGGCCCCCTCTCGCACCTCAGCTTGCTCTTTCTGCTTCTCCCGCGCCTCTGGACGACGAGGTACCGTCGTCCGCCGCTTTACCTGCACCTGCTCTTGCTTCTGCCGGTCCCTCGCACCAACCCTGCTTTGCATCCGCTTCTTCTTCCTTTTCTTCATCGAATCCCTCTCTGTCTCCACCTCCAGCCATGCCCGTGCCCGGATCGCTCGTCGCGCCGCCTGTCCTCCGCCGGCCTGTGCTCCAACCTGCGCCGCCTTCCCACCGTTTCCGCAAGTCGGTCGCCGATATCCGCTCGTCCTCCGCATCCCCGCGTCCTCCACTTTCCCTCGACGCGCTTCCGCCCGCCGCGCCCCTCGCCGACGCCGCGACCGCAGCCGCCGCCATGCGCTGGGCCGCTGCGCGCGTGAACATCGCGCCGCTCGCGCTGCCCTCGCCCGAACACGAGTTGACGGATCCGTTCCGCAACGCCATGGCCGTTGTCCCCGGCTCGTACCCGTCTGATCGCGAGTCGACGCTTCCATTACCTTTCTCACCCGGCCCGAGCGTCACCCGCAAGACGCGGCTGGGCTCCTTCTGGGAAGGCACGACTGACATTGAGCCATCAAAGCACCTGCTCTCCACCATTCAAGGCAGCCCGACGACTGAGATACCGCCCGCCGTCGCCGATTCGTCTGCCGTCACGTCCTTATCTTCGTCCTCATCCTCGCGCGTCTCGTCCTCCGAGGTCTCCCACGTACCTCCGGCGACCGTACCCGCCCGCTTGGCCTCCGATGCTGATGCTGACCTGGGTGAGGACTACTTCTCGAGCACACACGGGCCCTCATCGCCGCCGCCACCGCCGAAATATCTAGTTCCGCCGCCTCCGGCAGCGCCACAGCGCACGCAGTCACTGGATCCCTCCTCTGAGACCATTCAGACAGTGCCCGCACTGCCACGGCGCATTAATCTCACGAGACAGACGTCCTCACCGCTCCCGCACACAGCACCGCCAGAGACGGGGCTGCGACCTGGGGGAACGCGTGCACCGCAAGCCGAGCTGCAGCAGAGTCGCGCGGTCAAAGAGGAGGCAATGTTCTGCGAGCTCGGTTACCTCGCCCCGCCATACCCACCAGACGAGCTCGAGCGCCGGCGCGCGCTCTATCAGTTCAACCTCTGGCGTACGGGGCCGGATGCGCACTTCGACCGAATAGTACATCTTACGCGACTCGTGTTCAACACCAAGATGGTCCTCATTTCCCTCATCGACGGCAACGAGCAGTGAGTGTGTGCATGCAGTCCGTCAACGGCGCAGCTCACGCCCGCTTCCGCAGGTGGCTCAAAGCATCCTGTTAGCTGCCCACCTCCTGTGCGCAGTTAGTAGAGCACTGAGACGTCGATCGAGTTTAGCAGGTATCTCAAACACCGCGACCACGTGCGCCCGAGCGTCATCCATCTGTGCGCACACCATCCTTCAACGGTGCGCTCCACACCCCCTCTTGGCCCGCGATCTAGACTCTCAGTGCGCGCTTGTCCTATAGCGGCGACGAGCCTATGGTCGTCCTCGACACGCACGAGGACTGGCGTTTTGCCAGGAACGTGAGCCACACCTCTCTCTCGGCTCCAACGTGTCGACATATCTGACGCGCGTCGCCTGCCCTCGGTAGCCTACTGTCACAGGCGCGCCGCATGTCAGGTTCTATGCTGGCGCACCGCTACGCACCCAGGATGGGTTCAACGTCGGCACGCTCGCGATCTCGGACGACGTTCCGCACGCGGAATTCAGCCCACGTCAGCGCCATACGTTGAAAGAATTCGCTGCGATCGCGATGCGTGAAATGGAGCTGTGGCGCGATAAGGTGCGTGTGCGCGTCTCCGCATAGTCTGTGTTGGCTTACAATTTCACCTTTCCGTGTAGATACAGCTCCGGATACGCGACCGGATACAGACATCTGTGCGTCCCCCGTTTCCCATGCGCCCGCTGATGCTGAAGCCTCGGCCGGTTGCTGCTGTCCGCCTTACATTGCCGCCTGTCACCCGCGCCCGTTCCCACTCCACCACTTCCTACGCGTCCGTGGCACCACGCAGATGGAGCAGTTCACGCGCGAGTGCCTCGAGATCGACACACAGACGGGACACGAACCGGACGCTGGGCTGAATGCGAGCACATTCGCTATGGATCGTGTGTACGAGCGCGCGGCGAAGCTCGTACAGAAGACGCTCGACGTCGAGGGTGCGATCGTCATGGACGTGAGTCACTCGGAGGTCGTCGAGACGACGCACGCACCGGGGATCGTTTCCGTGGTCGTGCACTCTGCCGACGCGCCCGGGCGACTACACCGCCTTGCGCCGGACGAGGGTGCGCGGTTGTACGACGCGTTCGTGCGCCATCCCGACGGTCGTATATGCGAAGGCCTGGTCCCGGCGCCGTTACGGCCGTTCATCCCGCAGGGAATCCAGTACGCGCTCAGCGTACCGATCTTCAACATCGACAAGCAGCCATTCGCAATGATCTGCGCGTATAACTTTGTAGAGGGCGGACAGCGCTTTGTGAGCCACCCGCTTTCTCTGCTCTGCTCTGTGGCGTAGGCTGAGCGCCGGACGGTTGTTTAGCTCGAGGGTCACGAACTGTCGTACCTTCGTGCCATCGGCGTCATCATTCTGTCCGCGGTTCTCAAGCGTCGTATGACGCTTGCCGACAAGGCCAAGTCGCTCTTCATCTCCAAGTCCGTCTCTTCATCCCTTGCTCGCATAAACGAATTCACCGCGACCACAGCATCTCGCACGAACTCCGCACGCCGCTGCATGGTATCCTCGCGGCGGCGGAGCTGCTTGCCGACACGCCGCTGAATCACTCGCAGTTGTCCTTCTTGCAGACGGTACAGGCATGCGGGACATCACTCGTCGAGACGGTCAATCATGTGCTCGACTTCACGAAGTTGAGTGGGAACTCTAAGGCGGGTGGCGTCGAGCACTCGATCGGCCCGAGTAGGTGCGCTGTGCTTATCAACTTGAGTCCTTTCATGCGTATTCTTGAGCACCACTTGGGCGGACTGTGGCCGAGTGGCTGGTCGGTTGTCCCCGCACTCCCCGCATGCTTAGGGGCTCGGCGATTTTCATCCGTTCTTCCGTGCCGGGCGCCGGTCTTTATTTAGACATCTGCCCCTCTTTTTCGGCCGCCTTACGTTACGCCCGGCCGCCCTGTGCCCTATGCGGCCGCCGCGTGCTATTTTCCGCCCCGCAGTCTCGTTCCTGTTGCAAGGCACATTCTGATCTCGGACCGGTAACAGGGCGGACCTGATGCTGCTCGTCGAAGAGGCAGTTGAGGGTTGCTGGATTGGACATCGCGCTCGGACGTCGGCGCTGAACGATTCGGTCATTGGCTCGCTGTACTCCCCGCCACGACAGGACCGGCAAGGTAACCTTCAACATGTCGAGATCATCGTCGAGATCGGCGAGCGTACGGAGGTGTGTGTCGCCTCGCCTGAAGATTTACTGGCGCTAACGCATCGCATCGTAGGGGTGGATGCTCAAGTTCGAAAAGGGCGGCATCCGGCGCGTGCTCATGAACGTGTTTGGGAACAGCCTCAAGTTTACGACGGTGCGTCGTATGTGATCCTGGGTGTACGCACGCTCATCCGTTCGCCGGACGGGGATAGGACGGCTATGTCCACGTTATCTTGCGCCAACTTCCTTCGACGCCGGATATGCGGCCCAATCAAGTCAAAATCGAACTTGCCGTCGTAGATACGGGTAAGGGCATCAGCCAGGACTTTCTCAAGGTGCGTCACGGTGGCCGTCAGGACCAAGGTTACAATTGACGCTACGGATTGCAGAACCAGTTGTTTCACCCTTTCTCGCAGGAGAATCCGTTGCAGACGGGTACCGGCCTCGGGCTTGCGATCGTCAACAGCATCGTGCAGAGCAAGGGCGTCGAGGGCAAGGTCGACGTCTGGAGCGCGGAGAGCGTCGGCACCGAGATCAAGGTTACGTTCAACGCCGAGGTCGTGCCGAAGGACGAGGAGGCGTCTCTACTCTACGTGGATGAGCCACTGCGGTTAGAGGAACCGTGCCTCGTTTCACTCGTCGGCTTCGACGGCAAGCATCGCGGGGTCGAGCTGCTCAAGCGCGTGCTCGTGCACTACGTCGTTGACTGGTGGGGCTGCCGGCTCGCGTCGGACGCAGAGTCTGGGCACATCGTGATCGTCAACGAGGACACCTCGCCCGTCACCAAGGCGCTACAATGTAAGGACGCCACGCGGCCGTTTATCATCCTCACGACGAGCCGCGGCGACAGCCACTTAATGAGCACCGTGAACGACTACGAGAGTATCGGCGGCTTCTGCCGCGTATTGTACAAGCCTGGCGGCCCTTCGCGTCTGCGCGCGATGCTCAAGCTTTGTCTACACGCACTTAAGATCGGAAAGCACTCGACACCCAACATCTCGACACTCAACGGTGTCGGCTCGCCTTCGAGCTCACCGCCCATACCGCTCGAGGTCGTCAGTGAACGCGTCCCGACGCCCGGCCTTGTCTCCCGGCGGTACTCCGAGGACAAGCCAGCGGCGGGCTCGTTGGTCCCGACTCGCCCACCTATGGGTCCGCGTTCAATCACAGTGCACCCGGCTGGGTCGTGGAACAATATGCCGATCGAGTCGGACGACTCTTTGGATGGGCACAAACGCGACGGTAATGGACTCCGGAAACGTGCACACAGTAATAGCAACGTGCAGAGTCCGATGAGCCCGACGATCGCGGTCGGTTCTGGTGCGACACTACTTAAGAGCTCGGTGGGTGCACTCGGGACGCGTAAGACGATACGAGTGCTTGTCGTGGAGGACAACAATATCTTGCGAAACCTTCTGTGCGTCCTTTCTACGTTGTGTGCGCCCTGCGTGCCGACCTCTGTGCAGTGTCCGTTGGCTTCAGAGCAAAGGCTACGAATTCAGAGATGCCGTCGACGGTCGGGAAGGAGTTAGGCTGTACGAATCTGACGGCAACTTTGAGTGAGCCTCACTCCATGTCATGCGTCACCCCATGCGTCGGAATTGATGTTTACCCGTAGCGTTGTGTTGCTAGATATGTCGATGCCTGTTCTCGACGGCGTAGGCGCGACAACCGAGATCCGCCAGCTCGAATCATCCCGGCCTAGTGTATCGCCCGCGAGAATCTTAGCGTTGACGGGCATGTCGTCGCTTGAAGACAAGCGCCGGGCCTTTGATGCTGGGGTTGACGGATAGTACGTTCTTTCCGTTGGCTGGCTGTAAGCATCCAGGTGACCAATCTTGGTTCTATCCAGTCTCGTCAAGCCCATCGCGTTCAAAACGCTGACCGAGATGTTCGCTCGTCTTGGCATCTCATAACCTTGGCATCACATATTTATGTCGGCTCGACCTCCCGTCTTCTCTCGGGATGCCGTCGCTTGCTCGCTCGCCCGCTCTCTCCGACTACACCTCTTGTTTCCCTCCTCCTGTGATTCATACAGTCCCACTCGCACTGGCACGCACTTGACCCACTCCTGTTTGTCCGCACCACCAGCGCCCAGCACCATCACGATCGTAATCCCAGTAGTTTCGCTATCATCGCTTGTGTCCCTTCTCCGCTTAGCCTAGTACTTGTTTACCCCCATGCACGCGTGTCATACGCCATCCATCCGATAAATGTTTTCCTAGGATTGTCCGTACCACTGTAGCCCGATATCTGCCTGCATCCCACCCCCGTGTAAGCCTACCCTCTAGATGCTTATATTTTACTTTCCAGGAATATCACTTTTCTTGCTTGTGCACTGCTCTCATACTAGTAACCGGCTGGCTGTGCCCTTGAAGTGTGTAATAACGGCTGCTTATAAGAAGAGAGGGGCAGCTGCATTCCTTCGCTCGTCTAGTGATAGAGCCGAATGTGCTACGGTGAGACATCAGTCAAATATTAGTTCACGATGCTCAGACATCTGCTCCCGCAGTTGAGGATGTGCGCGCGCATCTGGATGACGTGGCACCGGGAGCATCGGCTTCCCTCGTTGGGGAAGAAGCGCGAGCGGTACTCGCCCGTGGGGACGTGGTTGATAATGGCGCGCATGAGCCTTGCTAATTAAACACAAGATCGACTGTGCTGAAGACCTTGCGGAACTTGATGGCAATACTTTCTGAAGAGTAGTCCTGAGATACGCTGCCCTCCAGTTCGAGAGACCTGGCACGCCTTTGGAACCCAACGGCACCGAAACAGTCCACTGCCCTGAATCCCAAAAGAGTGATCGATGAAACGTACAACTGGCCGAAGCGAAAGCACACGAGTCCAAGTGGAAACGCCGAGCTCAAGCACGTGTAGGAAGAGTGTTGAATGTTACACGTTGTACTCCTAGTTTTAGTGTGCCCGGTGCGCTACTACATCAGTGGAATAAGAAACAACTGGGTGCTGTCGCATGTAAGATCGTAAAGCTCGCAAGACGAACCGATCCGTATAGACGGGAATTACGGCTGATTTACGATTCCAGGTTGGAGTGCTGGTAAGTTGGATGAGATGACGGCAAAGGCTAACAGTAGTATTTGAGTGTGTGGGAGTCGGACCGCGCGTCTAAATCCTAAGGTTAATAGGACGGCGGGCTAACCACCTTAATACCTTAACGCTTTTACCCTCTGTCTCAGCACTCTCACTCCCTCATGGACAAAGGTCGACGCGTCGTGTACTATGAAGATCTCACTGCAGTCAAGACAAGCGATAAAAAGGACGAAAACGCGTCCATTGCCATGCCGGACGCGTCGGGAACGGCTACCTCAGTGACCGTACAAACGAAGGGCACAGCCGTGGCTGGCCCTTCGGCCACGGGCATTAAACGGCAGCGCACCCTCATGGACATGTTCACAGCACCCGCGCTGGCGAGACCTGAGGAGCCAGAGGCCAAAAAACTACGCGTGAACGGCAGTACTGATTCCCTTTCGAATTCATCTAGTTCGTCTCCCGCCACCAACTTGAAGCCAGCGGCAGCGGGTTTTGGTCTCCAGCCACTCAATTCGATCCCGTACTCTCCTTCAGCCTTTACTGCATCTCTCACCGATGACCAAAAGCGCTTGCTCCGGCTTGAAATTGAGACAATGGGAAAGAGCTGGTACGAGTGTTGATCTATTTACATCTTAATTTCCACTTAACCTTGGACGGGTAGGCTCAAGCTACTCAAGGACGAGATCAAGAAACCTTACTTCATCGCTCTCAAGGAGTTTCTGTGGAAGGAAGGCGTGCGCGGGCCAGACGATAGCGACAAAGCCCTAAAAGTATATCCAGCACGTGGGTTCCGACTTTGCTTTTCTGGTTTTAGTCGGCATTGACCTCCTGCCTTTCGTAGCGAAGAACATCTACGCCTGGTCCAACTTCACTCCTTTGGGAAAAGTTAAGGTTGTGATTATTGGCCAGGATCCGTACCATGGACCGGGTCAAGCGCACGGTAAGATTCATCATACGCTCATTCCTAGCGTCAATTCACGATGGCGCCAAGGGTTGTGCTTCTCCGTACCCCAAGGAGTGGCCGTCCCGCCCTCTTTGCGGAACGTGTGTACATTTGCATTTCGCATCGCTCGCAGTTCCGCTAATTTACTGCGACGGCTGATTTGAAAAATCCTGGCTCTTTGCCCCGCGTTCCGCCCTCACCCGATCGAATTGTCTGCCCTCGCGGCATCTCACCTTGGTCAATTGACTGGATTGGCGTCGGATCGGTTTGCTGCAGATCTACGCCGAAATCAAATCCGAATACCCCGGGTTTGAGCCTCCGAAGAGCGGGTACGTCCTGGCTCGTGTGTCATGGGGCTCTTATCTGATCACATGAGTACATAGGAGTCTTGCCGCCTGGGCTGCTGACGGTGTGTTGCTGTTGAACACCGCGTTGACCGTTCGGACAGGCGCGGCGGGTTCGCATCAGGGCAAGGGTTGGGAAACGTTTACCGACAAGGTCGTCAACGTTGTCGATCGTTACGGTGGCGCGAACCTGGGCGATCGCGTAGGGTATGGTCGCGGCGTCGTCTTCATGGCATGGGGCTCATGGGCACAGAAACGCGTCGTTAAACTAGATAAGGTATGTGATGCTGCCAGCAGTCATGTGGCAGTAGTGTTCATATCCTTAATCCCTTGTGCCCATCCTTACGATCATATAGAAGAAGCACCTTGTTCTACAGAGTGCGGTGAGTTTCCTCTGTTGTCGTAGAGCTACGTAGGCATTCTGATTGTCTCGCCCTTCTTCAAAGCATCCCTCGCCGCTGAGTGCGAGTAAAGGCTTTTTCGGTAACGGGCACTTCAAGGCAGCAAATGACTGGCTTGCACAGCACTACGGCGATAGTGCCAAAGTCGATTGGTGCAACCTGACTGTCAGACCCCCCGCAGATGTCTAGGCGAGCTGGGCGGAACCGAGGTAAGGCATGCTGGTGGGACACCGCTCAAGGCACTTGCGCGTCGCATGCGCTATCTTGACATCTTGTATAATTTTACCTTCTCATCTTTAATGCATGGATATTACTGTACGTACCTGCTTGCGGATGATCGTACATTTGGACGATAGGTTGCACGAGCTAGAACTTGTGCCGGTACGATACCCGAACGATTGCCACAGTGTTATCGAGGCAGATGGTAGGATGGCCACTCAGATGCAAATAGATATGAAAAGCGCAGGCACAGGCCGCCGGCGCGCGAGTGTACGGGAGGAGTATATGGAATGTAAGTATCTGCGTTGCATTAGAAGAGTTAGCGTGCGTGCGATGTGAGTGAAGCCGTGCAGTATCGACGAGGGTGCATGATTAAGAGCACCATGTAAATAGTGGGCCTAGATGTGAGGTGCGTGTGAGGGTGGGCGAGAGGCGAAGAATACTATAATGTAGTGGGAGAGCGGCTGGGCACAGCGGTGAATTGTGGTGAATTGTCACAACAGCAGCGAGGGGAAGCGCAAATAATGATACAGATGACGCACGCATGTCCGTAAGGGATAAGCGAAGGCTACAGTCCTCCGTAGGGCGGGCGAAGATCATATCAGAGAGACGCGACGGTCAGTTGCTGAACCGCGGCGGGGTGGACGCCTGCAGGGATAGCATAAAGTCGTCTCGTGGCGGACGCGGCGCCATTATAGAACTGCGCATCCACCGTCATTGGCCTGCATGTCTTACATGTGCACGAAGGGGCACTGAGCTGGAGGACCGCTTGATGAAGGAAAGGGGTCGGCCTAGAACGGGTGGGGGTAGTTGGTGGAGTAAGAGTGCGAGCCACCGCGGTAGGCGGAGTAAGTCTGGGGGTTCGTATAGGGATTGCACCCGTCGAGCGAATGTGACGGCGGGAGCGGGGAAATAGTTGTATAGATGTTCGAAGGCGTAGCAGAAAGTGATCGCTGAGTCGAAATAGAGCCGGGGCTCGGGTAGCCGTACGCCGAACTGGGTCTGTGAGCTGCTACGCTCGCGAGATGATAGCTATTTGAGGGCGGAGAGTGGCACGGAGCACCATCGAGGTGTACGGACTGGTCGGCCCAAGATGGGACAGGTGCGTCGAGCTGCGGATGCCGCAGAGCAAGACCTGTGTCGATGCCAGGCGAAAGGGAGTGTGTGCGTGACCCGCTGACCGACGAGGAGGACGGCGAGCCGCTGGAGGAAGTCTGCTCGAAGGAGAGGGGAGTGGGCACATCGGTGCCTGCCGTCGGCACAGCAGCGGCGACAACCGCCGCCGCCGATGTGGGCGTCGATAGCGTATAAGCCTTTGGCTTATCCTTGCCCGTGGGACCCTTACCCAACGGCGGCCTGTTGGCTGGGGGAAGTTTCAAAGCGATGCGAAACTGAGCGTTCTCCTCTTCTAGTTCAGCCACGCGGTTCTCAAGCGCCTACACAGATGACAGCGTGAGGAAAGGGGGACGTGTGCCCGGAAGCGGCCATTTTCGATACGCACCTCGAGATGCGCGGCTCGACGTGCCCGGAACGCACGCTGCACATCGCGTGCACGGTTAGGCGGAAGATTGTCGTTGCGCTTACGACCCCGTTTGGAGGACATGGTCAAGTGGGCAAATTGTAAGGACGGAGATATGATCGAGCCTCGAGGAGATTATTTAACGGCGCGGTAGGCTGAGACGCGACACGTTACTGTCCCGAGCCAGGAATCCGTCACGATCGTCTCAACGACCGCAAACTGGTCCCGCACGTCGTCGTCGATTTTGATCCGCCCTTGTCGCGGGACTACGTGTTGAGGCTCTCTGAGTCCCCGCCAATCCGCACGACGAAATATCGGGAGCAGTCCCGCGATACGCACCTCGAGAACGACTGACCCGCTCAAGCAAGCCGCACTGCAGGACCGTTGTGTCCCAGTCGGCCGGCTAGACCCTCCGTCTATTCTCCGACACATGCTACTACCCCTCACATCTTCTTCCGTTTCCGCAGGGCCCCGATGCACGCTCGTAATACCGAAACAGCGCTAGCCCAATCCCTGCCCCGGCGACGCCCGCCGATCCGCAGCCGGCTCGCGCGAGCAATTGCCTCCCATCCCCTGCAATGCGCCGTCGTACATCTCATTTCGATAGTTACCATGTTTGGGCGCACTGTATTTATCATAGCCATCTAAACCACAGCTATAAGTGCATTCCCCAAGGCGCGTTAGGTGGAGAAGTGGAAGTATTGACGGTTAGGAGGATCTAGTCGGTGGTAGCGCAGTTCCAAGTAGATGCGCCATTGGCTCGCGTGCGAGCTTACCATTTCTAGATGTCATCAGCGACATCAAACTCACAGGTCTCCTGATCCTCCTGAACGCGGGGTGCGATGCCGGCTCACTCATTATGGCCGTCGATTAACAAGCTGTGAGTATATCTGCATATTATAGTAGCATCCTAGCATTCTAACATGCTGCTCGTGACAGGATGATGACAGGTAAAGTGCTGATACCAAAAGCCGATGTACGCGCCCTCCTGCTACTTCTTCTGCGCTTTCCTTGCCGCCTGCTCGTCCCGCTGCTTACGCATAAAAATCTTGTGTCGCTCCGGTGCCGGCGCTTTGGCAAGCTTCCTGTTCGCGGATTTGTTCTGCTCGACGTATGACATATGCTGTCCACCACTGAGAGCGGCCATAGAACCAGTCGTCCGCTTGGCGCGGCCACCACCGGGTAGACGGCCAAAATCCTTGGACGTAACAGTTCCCGCGAGGTCGCCTTCGGACGCACGCACGTCCGTGCCCAGGTCCGCCGAAGATTCGTTCTCCATCATGACGGCGTTTAAAAGCTCAATACGTTCGTCAGTGGATTTATAGACAAGGCTGGACATTTGTTCCAGGCCCTCGAGGTGCGTGATAACCTTGAACGCGTAGCCCTGGTCGATCAGGAATTGCTGACGCTTGGTCGAATAATACATCTCCTGCGTGTCCTTGGATACAAGTGAATAGAAAAACGCATTGAAGCCCTCGTCGTTACGACGCTTCGCGCGCAGAATGCGACCTGAATCGTAGGATTAAAAAAGCAAAAATGAGTATGGTGGGTATATACCCAAGCGTTGCGCCTCCTGCCGTCGGGAGCCGAAGTGGGAAGAGATCTGGATTAAACATGTTGCCTCTGGAAGATCGATGGATGTGTCGCCAACCTGCCCGCACGGTCAGGCTGACGCTCGGGGCAGGTACGGGCACATACTGACTTTGGACAGGAAGATTGTGCTCACGGCTGGATTGTTCTGGAAATGCCCTAGAATGTTCATACGTTCGGTCTGACCCGTGCCACCATGGATGAACGGCTTATTGAGCTTGCGTGCGTATGCCTGGAGCGCGTACACGTTATCGGAGAACACGATGATCTTGTCCCCACGTCGTTCGTGGTAGTCAATCAAGAACTGGCAGGCCTGGAATTTGCGCGGGTTCATGCAGTAAAGCAGCATGCGGCGACGGGATTCGCACTTGAGATATTCGCCGTAGAACTCGGGGGACATCTCACACCAGACCTCGGCGCACTGCGATGAGGGCATGATCAGCTTAGGTCGCAATGGCCTCCACGAGATCAAGCCCAGGGTGGGCTTGAGGGCACGCACCTGAACATTCGCGATGTGGCCCTTTGCAGCGAGATCCATCCAGTTGGCCTCATAGAGCTTTGGTCCGATCATGTAGTTAAGGTCGGCAATCTTATCGTCTTCGCGTACCAATGTCGCTATGCACGGATTTAGTATCAGCATCCGCGCGCCGGCGGGCACGGCCTTGGGAGGCGGGTTTCTGAGGCAGGGAACACGAGCGCACCTGTAAGGCCGAGCTTCGCATGCGCCTTGATAGTCGTTACGACCTTTCGGAACATCGCGGCGGGTACGACATGGACCTCATCAAGCAGGATGAAGCCCCACTCGCGTGAAGTGAGGAAGTCCATCATCTTCTTGGCTTCATAGGAGCGATTGTGTGTATTGGCGACCATTGAGTACGTGCTTACAACAATGCCGCTCTCGCCCGCGAACTGAGGTGAATAATGTCAATTGCCCAGACACGGAATTGTCGTGCGTGCAAGCACGGGTCGTGAAACGGAATGTACCTTTTCCTTCTGGTCCGCGGTGAACACTGCGATCTGTCGATCGGTTACATTGGACCATTGCATAAACTGCTGCCTCCACTGCATAACCGAGACGCTATGGGCGCCACGATAAATGCGAGAGTCACAGACCGTCTGAGACAACGCTCACGAGGATGTACAGAGCACGAGACAAGATTTCTTAATCGTGCAGGCGGCGGTGATGCCGACAAGGGTCTTTCCAGCACCACACGGTAGCACGATGATTCCAGACCGCGCGCGACTGGAAGGAAATTAAACAGGCATAGAATGAGCGTCAGTAAACGCACCCGTTTCCGAACATCTTGCTCAATGATGTCTCCTGGTATGGCCTGATAACCGTCGCCGGCTTGAGATCAATATCCAAATTTGCGTTGTCAGGATCGTTACGAAAGTCATACTCCTCTAACACGGGCATTTCGAGTTCATTGCATCGTTTTTTCACGTCCTATAGAAAGCAATCATTCAGATGCGACCGCATACAGGCTCAAAACAGAAAAAAGGTGCACATCAATCTTGGTATCATCTATCTGGAATGCATGAACATTGTCGTCATCCTCATCAATCTCATCTGAAGTCATGGATCAGCGCGAAGCATTCACGAACCAGTGTATCTACACACCATTCTCCGTGCCAACGACAGACGTAAACAGGTTATCGTCCTTAACACCAATTGCTGATCTGAGGTCGTCTTTGCTCTTCTCGGCCTCCTTAGTACCTGGAATGACGAGGTTACCTTTGACGGGTGCTTTGCTTGTAGTGAACGTTGTGACTGTGCTAGAGTCATCCCTGGCGGAAACTACACGGGCAGAGCGAATGATAGAGTCCTTCAGAAGGGACTGGAGAATGTCAGGATGCGCAGACTCCACAAAGTATTTGTTATGCTTCAGGACAAGCTTGATCTTGCCGTACGAGAGGGTGCAGGTACGGATGAACGACACGATCGTTTCGGGCAAGGGTACCTCGTGCAACGTGAACCCCGCGTAACAAGCAGCATATCAGTGACATACCTTGGACAGCCTGTTCAGCACCTTATTCGCGCAGAGTCAGAATATGAACAATCAGTTTCAAACGTAAACTAACTTCTATTATGTCCTCTGTTTGAAGACCGACAGACACAGCAGCATAGAGAGAGTACGACGTAAGTTTGTACTCGTGAATAAATGTCGGTCTGCTGACCGGCTCGCTGATAGCAACGAGGAAGTCCTGGGCCTGCTCAGCTATAGGAGAAAAAGCCTCAAGAATGATGTGGCCGTCCTCCGGGCTGATCCAAAGAGGGCGGGATGCATGGTCAGGCTTGAGATGCAGCCATGAGAAATCCTGGTCCATAAAGATATGAGACATAAGCTTGTCTTGACCCTGGCTACCTCCCACAGTCCGCTCTTGAGCGAGCTTGCGAGTGAGTGCAGAGATGTTTATTGTTGCGCCGCGAGGGACGAGAGACTTGCTGGTCGGGACATTCTCGTTATAATCATCCTCATCGTCGCTTTCGAGCTCGACGACGTCCATGTAGTCGACGTCGTCCTCCTTTCGCCGCTTCGCTTGTGGCCCATTCTGGCCTGGATAACGAAGACTAAGTATTTACCGCGGTTTAAGTGGCATGCTAACGCGCCTAGAGGAAGGGAGCGCTTCATAGTTATCACACGAAAGTTTTGTGAAGGTCGTCAAGAGGTCTGGTCTGCGGTGATGGTGAAAGTCGAGAAAGGGGAACAGTACTAGTGGGAGTTGGTAATAGACGAACCGAGTGACGTTCATAGATATACTTACCACCGGAGCCGGCATGTGCTGAGTCAGCAACGTAGAATCTCGCAAGCGCCGCAAACGCGTCTGTTCCTTGCTCCCGACGTTCATCATTCTTTTCCTTGCTGTGGTCGGCTAGCTTCAATCCCGCCGATCCCTATTTCGTTCATCTTTACTGTTCTCTCGCTTCTAACGATGTGGCGACCTGCGACCAAGCAGATTACAGGTAGCAATGACAGTGCGTCCTCTTTATGCCCGTTCCGTACCTGGGCTCATGTCGCCTGCAGCTCCCCTTGGGAACCGCCGTCGCTTTGGCCCTGCTCCAGTCGAAGAGCAGGCCCCGCCTCAGCTCGCTCAGCCGTCTCCTTCAGCCTACCCCCGACTCCAGAGCAACGATGACCGCCGCACAAAAGAAGAGTCGCCGTCCTCTCAGACTTCTACGCCTGGTACGTTCTCTACTGACTGTTACCATCCTACACTCTATGCAGAGGACGATATTCTGTGCGCCTCTTGGGATGGTGCAAGAGGGCTTTCACTGTTGCGTACGCTTTTCGTAGCCCTGTCAATCATTTCGCCTCGCTCATCACCCCGCTAACTGCTGACCAATATACTAACCGATTTGACCCCTCGCATTTTCTCACCTTTCAGTTGACCCTAACGCTCCTCGCAAAAAGCGTAGCCGCTGGGGTGATGCTACCAAGAGCGAGATTCCAGGTCTTCCGTCTGCTATCAATTCTCAGGGTATTTCTCAAGCTCAGCTTGATAACTATGCGATCCACCACCGACTCGAAGAGATCAACCGCAAACTCAGGCTCAACGATTATGTTCCTCCGGAGCGCGAGCGGTGTGTTTTTTGGATTTAGTGCCTGGTATGCTTCCTGATCAGTGTTTGCGTCGTAGTTCCCCCTCCCCTCCGCCCACATACGATGCGCACGGCCGACGTACTAACACACGCGAGGTTCGTTATCGCAAGAAGCTTGAGGAAGAGCGTATCCGGCTCGTCGACCGCGCGATGAAGAACGATCCTAACTTCCGCCCACCCGTCGAGTATCACCAGCAGAAGCGCTCCCAGCGTCCATCAGAGAAGGTTTATATCCCCGTCAAGGAGTTTCCAGAAATCAATTTCTTTGGTCTTCTCGTAGGCCCCCGCGGCAATTCGTTGAAGAAAATGGAACGCGAGTCGGGTGCGAAGATCTCCATTCGTGGCAAGGGCTCTGTCAAGGAGGGCAAGGCGCGTCCGGACCAGTATGCAGAAGACGCTGAGGAGGACCTTCACTGCCTCGTTCTCGCTGACTCAGAGGAGAAAGTCAGGCTGTGCGTCAAGCTCATCAACAAGGTCATTGAGACCGTATGTACTCTCAGTCTATCCCTTCACCAGTGCAACTAATCTGTGTGAGCAGGCTGCGTCAACTCCTGAGGGACAGAACGACCACAAACGCAACCAGCTCCGCGAGCTTGCCGCCCTCAACGGTACGCTGCGCGACGACGAAAACCAGATCTGTCAAAACTGTGGTGGCGTCGGCCATCGCAAGTACGACTGCTCTGAACAGCGTAACTTCACCGCTAACATTATCTGCCGCGTCTGTGGCTCCGCCGGGCACATGGCCCGTGACTGTACTGTCAACAGAGGCGGAGGCTTCGGTGGTGGTCTGGGTGGTGACATGGACAGCGGATATGGTGGCATGAACAGCCCCCCCGATGGCTCCGGTGGTCCCGGTGGCACCCTTGTCAAGGGCGGTACCGGTGGCTTTGACTCAGAGTATGCGAGTCTCATGGCTGAACTCCGCGAGTCCGGCACCGGTGCTTCGGGGGGCGGTCCGGGACAAGCATGGGGCGGCAGCGGCGCTGGACACGACATTACAGCCGGTGGCATGAACATTCCACCCTGGCGTCGGCCAGAGGTCTGGCAGAGCAACTTGCGCCCGCAACAACAACAGGGGCCCCAACAGGTTGGCTATGGCGGTGCGCCCCCGGCTGGCGGATACGCGCCGCAGGGCTATACTGGTCAGGGCTGGGGAGGGTATCATCAGCAGCAGGCCAGCCAGGGCGGCGGGTATCCGCCCCAAGACTACGCACAATATTATCAGCAGCAATACGCACAGGCGAGCGCATAGGATCACACTACGTCTTCTCCTTTTTGCAGCGCAAGATAAACCACCCTTCTCACGGTAGCAGCTGCAAGGTGCTCTGTCTCACAGCAACCCGCGACGTTCACGTCTCCAATTCTCTTACAGCGCAAGCGCATCGAGCACAAGTTACTTATCTTTAACGCTCACCATCTTCAGCAGTCAGATTCCAGCGTCCATGTGTTTAAGACCCCGCGCGTTTGCCTCCCTTTCAGCTGTTCCATCTATAGTCTCGCCCATTGAAATGTAACTTCACGTAGTTTCTGTTGTTAATCCGTATGTTGATACGTGGTATGATTTGTCATTGATGAATAAATCTGTTCGTCAGAATGAGATGTCGCTCGTCAAATTGAGTTCAGAGGCCTGTTGAACATTCCTGCACCCAAGCCTGCACCTTCGTCTGTTTCTCTGTTATAGGGTGTTGCTTCTCAAAGCCCGAAACTCAGTATGACTAAATGTTCTGAGGACTTCGCAATTAATGCGGCTTAAATATCTCCCGTACCCGTGACCCTATTCTGCGAGTCCCGTTTCTCACGATCACGCCAAACAGAACCTATCGCTCTTTAGATCGCCTGTAGCGGTGTTGGGTGAGGTAAAGACTGCCGTTCCAGGCCGCTCATAGGACAATTTAAATGCATGTACGATGGGCTATTAATAAGAGTTTTCTATGCTATCGAATCGTAGTGACATGGTGCATCGCGCCTTGAGGAAACTTGGAGGAAACGGCACTGGCACCGTGACGGATACGCCTTACCGCATAATAAGCCGAAAAGAGGCGAGCTTTGCGAGACGTGCTGGCTCCTGATCCTCGTTCACTTCTCCCTTTACAACTTATCCAATCAATGGCGACACAAGGCATGAGGAAAGTAGAGATATACTAGCTTCAAGCAGGTGTTCATAGTTCTCGTACCGATTGGTTTTAAAAAAAAAGGCCTGTGACACGCTTAGGTGACGGGTTGCGCGACCCATAGTCACGCCACGAACCCGGTTGATCGGCACCTTGCGCAACGTTAGCTTCGGCCTGCGAGGTTACGGATGCTGGTGCGAAAAACTTGTCTGTGAGTCATGACCAGCATGCCTAGCAGTATAGAAGGCTATAGATGGTAGAGTGATATTGAGGCTGTTCAAAAAGTGCAGTGGGGTGTATAGTTTCACACAATGAGAACAAGACACCCTTATAAATTGGAGTGGTTGTATCTACTATGGTACTAGTAGTGTAAAACTGTATGACGGTTGTCTCTTCCCTGCCTTGAGGGTGGGGCCTATATACCACTGGGGCCTCAGAAAATTTAGGTAGAGAACAGTAGCACTAAGATTTCATGGGCAGGATGCATTGCGCCACAGTGCAGATCCGGGGCCAGTGACCAGAGGAGCTTGTCCTTCGTCCCCGAGGCCGGGCTGCTTTATTGTCTTCGTGGTGTAGCCGCAACAACTACGGTTCGGAACAGCTTCCGTCCACTATCGACATAACTAAGGGTACATATCGGTGCTACAGCGCGGTTGCAGTCACTCTCGCGTTCACCTCAGGCTGCAGGTGCTACGTCGAAACTAGCTCTGTTGTCCTCGGCATTGCTTCAGCGTCCAGGACAGGTTGTGGGGATCTTGGTGGTGATGCCAAAACGCGAAGTCGATCGCGCGACCGCTGCGAGTATCTCTACAGGGAAACGATTCATTGTCGTGTCCTCATACCGCAGACTGTATACAGCCGAAGCAGATAGGATGATACGGCTAGCAGGCCTGTCTAGATCATAGCGATTCTTCCACTGAACGGTACTGGAGATATCGTCACGAGACCCAAAATGGTGAGGGAATAACACAAGGCGAGATCGTGAATACTTGTGTAGGCCGTTGGCGTGCCCTAGCAGCTATTGCGCAGCAGATGACGATGCTTAGTTTCAAGGCCTGAAGTTCGCGAAGATAATACTACCTCCTCGCTCATTCAATCGAAGACCGGCTGCCACCACCGTTCTTCTTCTTTTTCCTGGGTTTTTTCTTCTGCGGGAGGTTGAGATTGCAATCTTCCTCAATTTCTGCTTTTCGTTTCCTGGCCTCGTGTCGTACGAAGCATGACACGAAGAAGCCGTTCGTCGCATCCTCGCCGGGGGAACAGCGCACGACAGACTCGGCTGCTTCTGACCATACACATGCCCTCACCTAGATCAGCTTCCATCGGCCACAAGTGACTCGAAT
Source organism: Vararia minispora EC-137 (assembly GCA_022160365.1). Taxonomy (NCBI): domain Eukaryota; kingdom Fungi; phylum Basidiomycota; class Agaricomycetes; order Russulales; family Lachnocladiaceae; genus Vararia; species Vararia minispora. Next base: position 49,124 of record MU273543.1, read on the forward strand.
GAATACTGACCATTGTCCAGGAAAATGTCTCGCTTGCCACGCCTTGACCAGGTCGGTAAGACGTCCGTTCGCGGTGCGAGCACGAAGCCGTGTGTAGTGGCTTCTGAACTCTTGAGAGCTTGGAGTACGACACACTCGTCCTCGGTCACGTGCACAGAGCACGTTGAGTAAACAATCTTTTTTACGGCGGGAACTGGGCTCACAGTGGTTGAGTGAGAGATGAACGCCGAGGAGAAAGTGTCTTACATTTCATAGCATGCCGAATCATGAGAAGCTGAAAAGAGGCAAGCTTTGCGAGACGCGCTGACTCCTGATCCTTGTCCGCTTCGCGCTCTGCAATGCGTTCAATCAGTGGAGACACGGTGCGTGAGGGAAGTGGAGACATACCAGCTTCAAGCAGGTGGTCTAGCCGGTTCATGATACCAGAGCCGCTGCAGGACGGGTCGAGCAATATGTGTGTTACATTCGCAAATGCTCCATCCTTAGGGTCCGTGGAAAGGAAATCGGCGTTACGAGGCGACACGTTCTTACAGCCAGCCTTCGCGAGCATATTCTTGAGCGTTTTAAACCGGCGAGAATCGCGCTCGAAGGCTATGAGCTGCATTGGGGTGAGCTCGCGAGGAGTTGATCGAGGTGGAAGTGTGGACGCACAGTGCCTTTGCCTCTCATGAGTGCACTCAAATGCGAGGTCTTGTTGCCTGGCGCAGCGGTCGCGTCAATGACGCAGGCATCATCGGAGGCCGGTGGTGCGAGCACCACAGCGGGAAAACACGACGCCTTGTCTTGCAGAATGACTCTACCGGATATAAAGGCGGGGTCATCTTGGAAAGACGTTTGTGCTGGGAAAATGAGTAGATTGGGTATGTGCGCATCCTTTGCGATCTGCCTGAAGATGTTGTCTCATAACGGACAACAGAGTGGAAACTATGCAGGACGCACCTCGGCTTCGAAAGGTCGCCCAGCTCGAACCCATTCTCCTTGTATGTAGCAATTGCCTCCTCCACGGTCCATTTCAGCGTATTTACGCGTACATACCGAGGAATATTCCCTGATAGATACGGTCAGCGTCGTTTCTCGGTCTAAAGAGCAGCCCGTTTCACCTGCTCGTGCATCTGCCGTTAGTACCAGCTCTTCATTATCTTTTACACCTCGCTTCACTTTGACGCGCTGGAACTCGCTGTTGAGTCGTGTCTTGTGGCGGACCACAGCCTGCTTAATAGGCCCATCACCAGCCTGGATCCCGCTCGAAGCCAGAAGCAGGTCATGGACAAGAAGCAGAGCGAGGTTCTGCGACGTTATCTTCTTCTCGTGCTTAAGCAGTTGCGATGCGACAATCACATCCGTAAGCACAGGTCTATCTAGGCGAGGTTCCGACTTGAGCCCGGTATTGGGGATAATACACACAACGTACACTTCAGTGTTTCGATGACGAGGGCTGCAGTGCGCTTGCGGTCCTTATCTGGCAGGGAGGCAAGTAGACCTTTCACAGATCCATGTTTTGCATCTACACGGTCAAGAACACTGGCTGCCCGAAAATAGAAATCCATGAGGATAAATTGCTGTACAATTGTCAGCAGATGCTACCGGTACAGCAATCATACAGGTAGAAGTACATAAAATGATAGTACTGCGCGACAAGGATATGAATCTGGAAGTTATGGTCAGCGAGGAAACACTGGGCTGTGGGAGTCAGGGGGGGCTTCAGGAAGATATGTGATCGTCACGTTCGAGAATTACGCTGTTGGTCTCCTCGATCGGACAATGTAGATAGGTGTTGTAGTGCATCATACGAAGTGCGGAGATGAAGAAGCAGCGGAATATGATACTCACAGGTTAGACGGGCTGCTATAGCATTTGAAGGTCGTGGTAAGGATCCAAGCCTTACGAAGAAAAAACTGCCTGACGTGTGCCAAGCGACAAAATCGCGGCGCTGTTTGCCGACACGGCTGCGTGCTGGCGACGCGCTGCCCGGTTTCACTAGCACGCGTCTCTGCGCCTTTTTCAGTCCTACTTTCGTCTAATCCCCACGTCGTTGCCGCTCGGACTCAAGAGTGAATGGTATTAGTAAATTTTGCAATGAACTGCTCTGATTCATCGCAGTGGCCATTGAAACAGAGCTCTACGATATTCTTGGAGTGTCCGTTACCGCAACAGAGGGTGCGTCATCCTCACTCCCGCCGGTCACTAGCTTACAGACGTCGTTACGCAGTGGAAATAAAAAAGGCATACCGGAAGAAGGTATTATCTACTCTTTTTTACATTTATCTTTTATAAACCATCACACATAGGCAAAGGACCTTCACCCTGTACGTCTTCGCCACGTGGCCAACTTCGCCGTATTATGTTGACCGCAATCGACCTGAACCTCAGGACAAGGTTGGTATCTTATGTCTCCGTAGTGAACATCTCCTACATCCATATAGAACCCAAACGATCCTAAGGCTATCCAAAATTTCCAAGAGATGGCCGCCGCGTGCGTGCTCTTCCATTTTACGCTGTCCTGTTCTGATTCACACCGTACAGCTACGAGATTCTTAGCGATCCTCACTCGCGCGCCGCATACGACTCTATGGGCATTGCCGGCGTAGACGGGCGAGGTGAAGACGGCGGCCCCTCCATGGACGACGTTTTTCAACAATTCTTCGGCGCTGGCGCCGGGAGTGCGCACTTTGGCTTCGACTTCGGACCTGGAATGGAATTCGGCTTTGACGGGGCGCGCACAAGGGCGCGCGACGAAGTTATTCCGTACGAGGTCACGCTTGAGGACCTTTATAACGGCAAGAACGTGAAGATGAATATGGAGAAGGAGGTCGAGTGTCCAACATGCAGGGGTTCGGGAGGGAAACCCGGCGTCAAGTCGAAGCAGTGCGTTAAGTGTGAGGGTAAAGGTTCCATTTTCGTGCAGACGGCGGTGTGTTCTCTACCTCGCGCTTGCCTGCATCTAATTGACCCGCTTGTGTAGATTGGTCCCGGGAAGTTGGGAACATCGCGTCAAAAATGTCAGGAGTGCGATGGTCGGGGTGAAAAGATCCGAGAGAAAGACAGGTGCGTTCTTCATAATGATATGGCGTTCTCTCATACCGACTGGTCATAGATGCAAGAAATGCAAAGGCGAGCGGACGGTCAAGGAGAAGGCTCGGCAAGAAATATTTGTAGAAAAGGGCATGTCACACGGCCAGCGAATAGTTCTTGCTGGCGCAGGTGACCAAGAGGTACACTCAACAGTACACCGTGGTTATTCCCCGCGCGCTCATCTCTTATAGCCCGGACTTCCTCCAGGAGACGTCATCTTCCTGCTTAAGATGCAGCCGCACGAGACCTTTGAACGTTCTGGTAACGATCTCTTAACGACTGTCCAGATCACGCTCTCTGAGGCGCTGCTGGGCTTCGACCGCATCCTTATCACGCATCTCGATGGCCGGGGCATCAAGGTTGCCAGCCCGCCTAACAAAGTCATCAAGCCTCAGCAGACTATCATACTGCGCGGCGAAGGTATGCCGACATACAAGACGCCGGATGTCAAGGGCGACCTCTACATTATCCTAGAAATCGAGATGCCCTCTGATCATTTTATGAGGTCTATCAATATAACGGTGCGCCTCAACATTGCTTATACCCTCATCCAAAAGATCCTGATGTTCGCCATAGGCATTGCAAGCGTTACTCCCTCCCAAGCGGATTGATCCTGTCCCCGAACCGGTCATCGTCGATTCCGCACATTACGAGGAGGCAGACATGGCAGAAGTGCGTGAAAGGGCTTTCCCTGCAAGCTCGGATTTCTTTGATCATGCGTCCCGCGCGCAGTTTGGCGACGGTGACGACGACGACGAAGATGCGTGGGAAGACGAGGACGATGATGGCGAGGAACCCGAGTGCAGGACGCAGTGACAAACGCCTTCGGTACTTTCCACTCGTGCCTACTGCTCTCGTTTGATCATGTCCCGCTTGGATCTTTGGAACCGCATTCAGTATTTTCGCCAATCACTACACGCATCCCTCTCCTCTCATGCCGTAATTATAGCCTCCATACAGTAATGTGGTCATGCACTTTCATTATGTGCCATGCAACTGCGGCCTCGTCGTGCGCGAACTGAGAATTGTATGAGATCCTACTTCGGGAAGCAATGAAGAGTGCAAAGGGCCTAGAGAGGTTCCGGTTTCATGCCACAAGAAGTACGATTAAAGTTAGCACGCTAATAAGTGTAATCGCTGAGACGGGATGTAGTAACTGGGTTTCGTCAGAATTGGACATCGTTCTGAACACTGCATGAATAATTGGAGAAAGAAAGTGGAGAGCTAAGAGACTGACCCGGTCGCTTGAGACGAAGCAGTTAACGATGCCGCGGACGCTGAAATGGTGCCACTAGCAAGAGACGCCGTATTAGTAGTAGTAGTAGTCGTAGCCAACGCCCACTGTATGCCACCCATCACATGACCAATAAAGAGCTCGTCCTGTCAGGAACCAAATAAACCTACGGGTACATAGCGAACGTAGATTCTCCTACCTGCCAAGTTTCGCTCAGATGGCCGAGACTCGTGTAGAAGCTCCGTCCAGCGATTCCGTTGGGGGATACACCAGCGCCGTGCTCTTGGTACCACGCTACAACAACAGGCTAGCGTCAACAACATTCGGTTCACCGACTAGATATAGTACCTGTAGGATGCGGACTGCCCTGACTGAATTTTCGAGGACCCGGATCTAGGAAAATATCGTGGGTTGTACGCGAAAACCACCGCTCATTGGGGCCGCACCAGTGTAGGATGATTCGTTTGCGGAAAGGAGGACAACGGCCCCAATAGAACGCGGGTTGCTCTTGAAATTATACCTTCGGTTGATATAGTTAAACTAAGGCGGATAGTCGTCATACCCTCGCAAAGCTCACATCTCATCCTGGACGTGCCATTGTGCAGGTAGCATGCTCGTACTTGGATGCGACGAGTCTATAACATCGACAGTCTGGAGTACGAATAAGGATTCATGAGACACGCCCATCGTGATTATCATCCCGCTTACAGCGTTCTGAAGCTCAGGATGGTAGTCAAAGAAGGCGCCTGCAAGTTAGGATAGTGAGGAAAACAAGCCTGTGAACGGTACGAAGACGTACCGACTTCCTCGCCATAAAATGCTGTGCCGCGCAACGCGTCAGAGGCTGAGTGTATAGCTATGAAGGTCCTCCCTTTATCAAGGTACCGCTGCAGGGCTGCCTTTCCGTTGTCATCGAGCACTGCTCATGCCACACGAACATAAACATAGATGTCAGCGAGGTGACAACATAAGATGCTCATCGTACCCTCGCCAACGTTCATAAGAAATACTAGGCCGTCGTACTGATCAAGGCCGGCGTCCGTGAATATGCTCGCATCCTGCCTCGAGTCGAATCGAATACCGACGGCTGAACCACGAGAAATGAGAGCATCCGTGGCCGCGGGGATTGAATCATGAACAAACTGCCCAGGCTCGACGGCAGAATATATGAGGGCTCGTATTTGTGCATTCGCTTGTGGAAAGATGGCCAAGCCAAGTAAGACGGTGGGCAACATTGATCCTGGTGGTGAGAACGCTTCACCGAACTGAATCGTTCTAGAGCTTAAGGTGGGCTATTTGCGGAAGGGTTCTCCACGTGTACGGTAGCAAGTTGTACGCTTTCACTGCTAACTACTAACGCTTCCCGACAGCGAATTTCGACAATTAACAATATGCACTTCTTTTTTGACTTCACAGACGCCTGAAGCCTTCCTCCAAACCTTCCTCGGTCAGTGCAGTACGGCAGCCTCACGCGGGGTAGCTGCAGAGCTTACCAATTAAGAAGCCCACGTGACTTTGCGCCCGAAACTTGGTCTAATGGTCGGGTTGAGCATCGCTTTAGACAGGATTTGGGCCACGGGTCACACCCACTGATTGTAGGTCGAAAAAAGACAGTAGTAGCTAGTCTGAGATGTCTCGTACGTTACTAGTTACATTTAAAAAGAAGCTCTTCAACATAGTCTGCCATAATCCTATGGGTTTCCTTGGACGGATGCCTGACCAAGATCAGCCGGCTTCATTCCTGAAGAGATGAATCTTACCCAGGAATCCAGTAGAAGTAATGCGTAGGATCATCGCACTCCCCGTCAAGTGTCGAGCCTTGGACACAGGAGCTAGTGTTCTTGTAGCCGAATGCCTTGTATCCAGGCGGCCCGTCGAGCACGCCGTCCCATATGTGAGAGAAATCTCCATATGCGACATTAAGAGGAGCAGGCACGTTTTTCCCAGCATGGAAAGCACTGAGACCGTCAAATACGGCTTGCTTCCATGCTTCTCCCGTGGCAGTATGCGTCCCACGACCGTAGACGTCTGTGACGAGGAACGAGCGACCACTTGTCGGCGGACTGGCAAGGATAGCGATTTGGCTCAGGAGCTCCTCCGCAGCTTCGGGTAGATGATCACCATCGACTATACAAATGTAAATCGGCCCCTTCGAATAAACAATACACCCGTAGTTAATTTGCTTACTCATAGATGCAATCCAATCACTAAGGTGGTGATCTGGTTGAGCAAAGCTGCCGGCTGAGACTGGAACGACTTACTTGATGCCAAAAAAGATAGTGTAGAGCGTCGTGTCCGGATCTAGGTCGTTGGATTGGTCGAGAAAAACGGTCACTGTCGAATTCGTAAGACAATAGAACGGTGAGCGTCAAGCCTCATATCGCACTCTGTTGCAAGAAATCGGCTGGACGAGGATTGCTAGGCCACAAGGTGAGGTTCACGACCGCGCCGGCCACTGCATAGTCTTTCAACGTTGCGTTAAGGTCATTCGCGATATCCTCAACCCAGACAGGACCGTTCGTAGACCTCCCTCCGGCCAAAGAACTGGGCGGTATAATCACGGGTGGGGCTAGTGGACCGCCGTCATGCCTCCCTCCATCGGTATAGGAATCCTAAACATCAGGTCTGCACACACTCAATGAAAGCAGCTTTCGGGAACTTACACCGAATGACACAATGGTCTTAACAATACTAAGATCGATGCCTGCGTTCACGTCCTGAAAAGTTCCGCCAAGCATTCCACACGTTGGGTGCACAGCGAGATGTATCCCATCGTTGAGACCGATCGCAGGTACGGACGCAGCCAACGCCGCGCTGGTGGCGATGGCGGATGAGGCTTGAACGCGCATGAGGGTACGGAATGGCGTTCGTTGTCTGTTCGAAGCAGGCATCTCCTTATACCTCCAGCAAGCAGGACAGGTATGTACACCACGTGGTACGGCCGCGAAAGTATTCACGGCCTTAGCACTGTCAGGTGGTCAGAACAGCTCACTTTAGGCCTGCGGCCGCATGGTCGCGTCTTCTCGAATGCCCGGTGAAAAATCAAAAAGGACAGGAATCAACCCAGCTGGACTGATACAGGTCCTAAGTAGTTGCCGCATATGCGACACAGAAGGACAAACGAGTAAAGCCGACTCACAGCTCGGAGCATACCGGTACGACTTTTTTGTAAGCAGTAAAGAGTCCAAAAAGGAGGCGGTCCCCCGAATCCACACCCTTGGGCGTTGGCAGTGTGAGGAACAGTAGCCTGGGGCAACGCTGATTTAGGTTCACATTGGTGAGAAGACTGGGCCCAGTGTGCTCAGTAAACGCCATACAGCGGAGGGACAACAATTATCTGCGGGCGGGGCGTAGACCCGTCCTCAAACAATACAGGAATCGCGGTTGCGGTGGAAGGAAGAGAAGGTGCTGTGACAGGCTCCAGCACTGGACGTTATGGTGGCAGCGTGGCGCCTACGGACGCGTTACCAGCGCTAAGTTTATCACCGACAGAACCCTTGGTTGGTAGGTGTCACTCACCGTGCCGCTATCAGTGACTGTACGCCGCCAGGGAGTCCTACATACAAACTCATTCGGGCCGAGGATCTCAAAAAGCCCTGCTTGATGGTGGACCTCTGAGCAACCAGCACAAAACGTTGTAGAGCACGAGAGGTTGTTCGGCTTTATTATCTCACCGGTAAACGTCTAGCAAAATAGAGCCGGTGTCTTAGTAAGGATCACAGGTATGAGCGAGATTATGCGGATAGGTTATTCTACGAACGGACGAAATCCACGACGAGCTTTGTAAATTCATGTGGCCTGTTGGAATGTGAGAGGGGTATCTTGAGACATTGTGTCATTAGACGAACTTTTCAGCGTGCACTGTAGGAATCGGCGGAAACCTTAGCAGGAAAGCATACTCCACTTCGCAAGAAACATACCCCAGTGACCAGTGTCGAGCACTTCTAGTCGCATGCTGGGGAAGAGCTCCCTTGCCGTCGAGATATTATGACGGTTGATGTACTTGCTCTTAGTCCCTTTGATAAAAAGTGTCCTGCCGTCCCAGACTCGCTCGCCTGGTGCATATGGAAACCACCCTAACTCTTTGATGGCAGGTCCAATGATATCTAGAGGAACGCGAAACTTGAGAGGATTGACCGTTGTGTCAAGATTAGTCAAGAGAAATGCTCTCGTCATAGCATCCTAGGGCATGATTTGCCTGAGCACTCAACGAGGTGCGGACAACATACGCACCGGCTCATAAGACTTTAGGATTTCCTGAGCCCTCGCTCGAGTCGATACTTTCTCCGCCTCAATTTTCTGCATGGCTTCTACGTATTCCTGGAATTCTGGAGAGAGATCTGCCCGCGCAGGCGCAATGTCGACCACGGTGAGATCATGCAGTAAGCCAGCTGGTAGGACTGGCGAGAGCGCGACAGCCATTGCTACCTTTCCGCCCCTGTAATCATGAACATAAATAAAACGAGCGAAGGCGAGATCTCTGACATCGAGTGGCCGATAAGAGAGATATTCGAGAACGAATGTTTCTCGCAGAAATGTAACACGTCTGCTGCCATTGCTTCATAAGTCATAGGTCCGGTATGAGGTGACTCTCCATGATTGCGAAGATCCTATCGACTTCCATCGGTAAATAATCAAAGTGAAAAATCATGACATACAAGAGTATACACGGGCCTCTTGAGGTCTCTCGCGAAACCCTTAGACAGCGAGAGCCAATTGCGCTTCATTCCGCTATACGGAGGTCAGGACTGACAGCGTCAGAACTTCTACAAACTACGCACAATAGGCCGTGCAAAATGACTAGCGGCGATTCTCCGTTGAATTCTCCGACGACGTTATAGGACAGTGCAACTGACTAGAAGCCGTCGAGCAGTGGTTAGAGATCCAGTGCCTCTTTGATGCAAAACGTAGAGCAGACATTACTTTGGAGGGAACCATATGCTCTTCGTAGAAGCAGGGAGCAGAGAGTATTGCGGCGCGGAGACACAGTTCGGAAGTTCATGGTTATGGAGGTGGGCAGCTTAAGATGCTCAAACAATAACAGACGCGAGTGTCGGACGCTATGCCGGAGGAATGCTCCTCTAACTGAGCCAGCCCTAAAGTTCCCATGCTTCAAAAAAGCTCGAGTCTGTCTCCTCACTCACTTCCTCCCTCTTGTCTTTACGTATCTTGCTATTCTTCCGTAGCACCCAAACTCGCAATGAGCACGCAAAAGCTTCTGTGAGTCTCCCCTCGTATTCCCTCCGGCACGATGATACCTTTCGTTTACCCGAGTGTTGTCGAATTACCTATCCGGCATGCACAAAGACTCGGATTTTTGTCATAGTTACACTGATCGGTTCATTCTGGTGCTCTGACGTCTATTGACTCTTCATCCCAGGATAGTGTTCGATATGTGATGCAGGAGTGAAAGGGGACCCAACGGTCTGCGGTACGTTGTGCGTGTCTTCGTCTCGTCCTAGTCTCTGTTCCCTGTTCCCCCCCACATCGTGATGACCAAAACCCATTCAAACTAGAGTATATGAGCGCTCTTGAGCCCAATGCTTTTTAATAATTAGCTCTAGCTGAACTCCTATCCACCACCTGTCTCGTTTGCCATGCATCTACTGACGTTCTACCTGCTTTAGGACTGGACTGCGCTGCGCTCGTTTCCAGATTTACTTCCTTGGTTATCATCGAGTCGTATGTCTTCTTTCTTTGCTTTTCTCTATGATGTTTTCAATGGATTTACCGCCCAAGCATCTCCTTCGAGATTGAGCCTTGACGACATATCCAAGGCTGTTTTTTTTTTCTGATTTTCTGCGCATACGTTTGTAGCGACATGCTCATCACCATGATCAGATTATCTCGCGATCTCTACCACTATTCGGACACTTAAGTAGGAGACGTGTTTTGTGGTCATCGTGAGATTTACCAGGTAGGATGCGGACTATGGATTAGTCTCCAACTGACACTGTGAGTGCTATTCTCCTTACTCCCTCCTTCCGGCGTGTGATGAACAATATCACGACGGTCTTCGTAATAACGATGCCGAAAATGCCCGCACAGCTCATGTTTTTCCGGGCGCCCCTTTCTGAAAACAACCCCTCTTGCCCAACCGTCGATGAATTTCTTCACTCACGACCTTCGCCATAGGTTGCCACTGTTGTGAACATCGCGCGTTATTGGCTGCGAGACTATTAGAAGGTCAGCACTCCACCAAGTGCCTTTGGACGATGAGTCAACCAAATAATTATCAACTAGAAGCTGTTCCTGAGCTTCGGCTTTGATTACATGCTGTTTTCTGATTTCAGCCTGTATTTCTTTTATCCTGGCGCTGACGAGTTGCGACAGGTACGATCGCACCCCGCCAGGTCATAGATTTTCACGTATCGTCAGTCACCTACCACTGGCTACCAGTGTGGGCGATCCTTAATCACCCATGTGTATGTTACGGAAATCTGGCACTGTACAAATAAACTGTTCGATCATCTGTTCATCGAAGCTTGCGTCTCCAGTGAACGATTTAGCTCTGAGAGCCCGGAGTGCGGTTAGGTGGTGAGCGCCTGTTTTAGGAGATCGACGGCCTCTTCCGCCGCACCCCACGATTGTTGATACCCGGCACCTCTGCAGATCATGGCGACGATAGTCAGTACCTGAGGCTTCACGTCTCAACTCTCGCGGATGAAGGCCACATACCCGAACCCGTATGCATGTAAAACTAACGTTCTTTTCTCCCTTGGCTGAGGAAGGCCAGGAGCTAGGGTACTTTTCTTTGGCCACACACAGATCTCTGTTTCGACCCGCGGACCGCCATCTCGCCCAGGCCGAAGTCCAACATTGTGATGTTTGATATATACGCTTGGCGTGGAAAGCTCCGGAATGAGCTTCTTCGCGTTCTCCAGAATATTTTCCGCAGTGTTCCAGTCCACGGAGAGGTCCCAATTCCCTGGCTGGAACGTTCCTCCCACGAGAGCCTCTCCCGATGGCGCTGGACGTGGAATCATGTAAAGGACCTCCGGTTTTGGTGAAGCTGGTATCAATCGACGACGTGAAGCCCAACAAAATAGCGCCTGCTATGCTACGCACCCTCATATTTCGCGATAAAGTGTTTCGCACCAGGAGCATGAACCAGAATGGTCTGCCCGCGGATCGGGTAGACTTTCGTGTCCTGGACGCCCGCCAACGACCGCGCACCTGGACTCATGCCGATGAGTCGCTCATTTTCCCGCATTGTAAAGGCCATGGTAGGAACTCCTTACCTAGCCCGGTGGCGTTCACCACAACGCCGCCTTCGCCAGCCATCTGGCAGATCTCGTCGAGGCTCGCGGCTCGATGTCTTCTGAAAATTACCCCCCGCTTCTCTATCTCCGCTTTCAGCGCGGGAAGATATGTGTGCGGGTTGATTGATACGGTGTTTAGTTCAACCAAGGCCTGAACTTCGGGGTGTTCCGCAAAGGAGACATTTGAGAGGTGGAGCTGTGAGTAAGAACCTGATTAAACTGGCAGCGCAGGCAGGGCAGATGGTCTACTCAAGGTTTTACGCACGTCTTTTGCAATCCCATCACAATACAACGCTTCCTCTGTGACCGGGTAATCAAAGTATAGCCTCGAAGGTAGGTCCTAAGACGGTACGGGGGTGATGTCAAGTTCTCTACAACGGAACGTAATTAGAGCCGCACCATTGCAAGACCAGCAGGGATCATCTCACGGAGCTTTTCGCTAGAAGAGGCACCTTAAGGCAATGCTATATACGCATGACTCTCAAAACTGACACTGTGCGCTTCTCCCAGCGGAAGCGCCGCTCGTCGGCATGAAACATTGGAGACCAATTCGCTCCCTAAAGACAAGTTTGAAAGGGACTATATTTACCGTCCCTACACTCGCTTACCGCCCACGGGCTAGCGAACGCTTGACTGTTGATATCCTCGGGAAGATCTCTGGCGATAACAGATACCTTGAACCGGCCTTCATTCGCATCCGCGGTCAGGACATGGGCAATTGTGAGCCCAATCACGCCGGCACCGAGGACCATGACGTTGATTTGAGGCTTTTGTTCGCCAATCGGCATGCTGGCGGTCGGTCAGCGTGAAGGGAAAGAACAAGTTGCGGAAGCTGGATCAGACCGTCATAGTTCGTTATCGGCATATCGTCACAAGGCACTTCCGATGGATAGAGATTATTGTACAAACAAAGCTGTTTGTGCTCGCCCTGTGCTATAAGTACGTACAGTATGGGTGCCGTTTAATCAGTATGCCAATCAATTTACACATTTCAGTTCTGTGCCCAAGAACGAGACGGTAGGATACACGGCGAGACCGACACGGCCTCAATTAAGCTCTACGTAACAAAGATATGGAAAGTACCAGACAAGGCCATTTACGGAGAAATCATGCCATATCCCAACCACGGTTAAAATTATAAACAATCCCTCGTGTCACGATATCAGGTCGTGCTAACCGCTATATCCCATGTCTTCTGGACTGCCCCCCAGTAGCGAGCAGGATCTTTCCGCATGTGTGATACATGTGCGCTACTCTCAAAGACCTCCGTATTTACTCGACAGCCAAGCCTAATGGCGTCGGCAATATGTTCGTCGATGTCTGCCGAAGGCACGAGCTCATCAACCAGTGAGTAGATATAAAGTCGCGGCGTGTGCCGAGAGGTCCAGGGTAGCAAATTTGGCGAGTTGAGTATACGCCTAGTGCGGCTAAGCGTGCTTTCGCTCTGATTAAGGACGTCGTGATAGATAAAGAGCGCGCAGCCGAACACCCAAACGCTTGTGGCCACCAACCAGCGCAGGAGCGGATATCGCATTTGGGCAGTAAAAGCCCGGACTGCACCCTGGATGCTCGTCTTGCCTGGTGTTGAATCAAGAATGAGGGCCGTCGGGATCTCATTTGCAGATGGCATGCCCGCAGGCAGCGAACGTGTTGCGAGAATGGCGGATAAACTCGTAAGCACGTAAGCGCCACCTAGATGAAACATTGTGGGCAAGCCGTGATGCAAATGTCGAGGGACTTGTAGGGCTGGACGTACCGTTGGAGAAGACGTGAACAAGGATCCGAGGTCGTGGAGCTATTTGATGTGATGGCACCAAAGCCATGTCAGTAGGCGAGACGTAGCCTTCATCTTCTAGAAGCCGGACTGCGGGCTCTAAGATTGCACTCTACAGAAGTAAACACGTTTATGAAGCCGTTTAAATATTCGTTGCCTTACCTGTGCGCGGGTGCTTGTAAAAAAGAATGACGGAGGGCAACGCAATATCAACTGGAGAGTGTGTGGATACTTCTCCGAATAGACTTGACTATATTTCTGAAGATGAGTCATCTTCGCTTCCACTGCACTGTGCTGTCAAGTGACGTCTACAGCAAGCAACTAACACGCACTCCAGCCAAAGAGCAATATCAAACTGATGGGAAGTTCTGCTTAGGTAAAGATACTCGGACGGGATGCTGGTAACTCACGTAGGGTCTCCGGAGTGCTCGAAGTACCCTTGTCTGGCCGGAGCCGGCCGTACCGCGTGAATATTTTCGTCCTTCGTCTCGATGCCCCCGTTCGTTCTCTGGAAGGCGCTTCACAGCACGTCCCACGGCTTCCAAAGGGATCCTACCTGCGAGAGTATAGAATGCTGTGGATGATTCATCGGGGATTAGGCTGGACCAAGACAAAACAAGTATGTCGAGTTAAGATTGCCGAGGAAAGCTTAGACGATTCCGACTAAACAGCGCCAGTTACTGCCGCTGCCGGTTTAGTACACTGGCAGGGATAAGAGGCTGAAACGACCGAGAGAACAGAGAGAATGGAGAGAAGGGGGGACAAGCCGAGCGTCAGGCCTTCGGCTTTGTGATTACAACCGGTGAGAGGGCTCAAACGCCGCGGTCTGGGTGATTTGTGCAGCGAAGCCCGAATATCGCGTGGTATCGTGGGTTTCTCGAAGCCCAAGGACAGACAGCTCCTGATCTCTTGTGCCGTTGTACGCTACAAGCGTACGGTCGTGAGCTGGCTGTAAGCACTAGTACTCCAGTTAGCATGGTACAGAGAATTTTCGCCCCAGAAAACGAACAAAAAGAGTATTTGTGAAGTCAGGCTGTGGTAGGCTGCCAGGGAAAGGACGAAGGGATGTGGGAAGCTCGAGAGTGGGAGCGCTTGCGGATTGGCTTGCGTGGCCCGTATTGCGCGGAGATTGAAAACAGTGTCGGCGACATGGCCGTTGCCGAAATGAGAATCACCCCAACCTTTCGGCGTGCGGACTTCGCCCTTTCCTTCCGCATGGCAAGGCGACTTTTAAGAGAAATTCAGACCTACAGGCAGCTCTATCCCACTGAAATCTGGACCCTGAAACCTCCTGGCTGCAAACTAATGAATTGGGAAAACAGGCTCCGTTATCTCCGGAATTACGTGTTCCCGCCAGCGGCACAGACGTGTCACCAGCATAACATTCGTAGAATCACCCGAACTGGAGAGCTGCCCAGCTCTTTACGTCGCTTACACACGAACTCGGGAGATCTGCCTATTCCACCGTATCTTCCTATTCTGGAAACCCCTCAAGACTGGCGCGCAGCACGAGACTGGCTTGAGCTATTTCAGCGCTCGAAAATCCTGAAGCGACATGTTGAGATCACCTTTTCGAGAAGTTCTGGGCCTGGTGGTCAGGTTTGTGGCTCATATATCTGCGTTTCCTATTCTCAGCCGCTGCGTAGAACGTGAACAAAGTTAACACGAAGGCAACACTACGAATATCATTGCACTCTAGATGGATTCCGCAATGGGCGCATCGTACCATACAGAAGTCGGTGGGTCACATCGATACCTTATACCGGCCTTCCCCTTATGTGTATTCAGCCACATTACGCTCCTTCTTCGCAAAGCATACTTCTGACCTCTACCGCAACGCGCTCACAGGCGCAGAACGTTCAAGATGTCTTGGCGAAGGTGCTTTATCCGATGCTCTCTGAACGCCTTTGATAGACTGTTGACTTTCTGACAGCTTCGTGACCTGGTGATCACATCAGCCACAGCAGACGTAAAAAACGAGCCATCTGAAGAGCAGAGAAGGCGCGTGGAAAGACATCAACGCGCAGAGAAAGCACGGCGCCGGGAGGAAAAGGCATATCGGAGTGAGAAGAAGAAGAGCAGATCCGTCGTATGGGATGACTGACATTGCAAGAGCTTTGCTGCATCCATGCTCCCACTGGTACTACCACTATCTGCGTCCGCATGCTTGTTGAATTCTTAGCGATCTGTACATTAGATCCATGCGTTCTCCTGTTAGGGCTTGCTTTAAGAGCAGCGCCTTCGGATGCTTCACAGCCTAGACCCTCTACCTTTCTTCTCACAACTGGCCGGCGTTCGATAGATGTGCTATCATATTACTCAAGATGATTGAAAGACTGAGGACCCCATTTCCTCTATAATATATCTTATTGTGTGTGATGTCTACCTCATACTCTGAATAGGTCGTCGATCTCTGACGACATCAAACAGCGGGGTCGTCGCGCAACATACGAACGGGTTCGCCTCTAAAGGCCATACCGTCACTTACCGCCGAAAAATTCTTGTGCCATGGCGCTGTCATTCAAGATGGTAACGGCGACATCCGAGTTGAAGTGCGTCCGTCACGCAAAAGGGATGATAATCTTGATGTCGATACGCCTTTGGCGGCATTCCGTCGGACTTTCTTGACCCTGTCTGATCGTTTCTGCTTACAGCGATACTAGTGCAAGGCCAACGATTTCTTATCGTGAGAGCGTTCCGTGCTCGCTGATGAAGCGCTCCCTAGCCAAGGTTCAGTTGGCTTCGGAGGCAAAACGCAGCTAATTTGGTTAAGTATGCCGTCGTCGCAAATGCATGGAATGGAGCACACACAGAGAATGGACGCCAGTTCTACCAATAGCTTTGCCGCCCTCAGGCCCCAGGACCCACCTTCCCTGAAGTAAACATCATGCACTCCTGAGCATTCCGGCGGCAACAATCTATATGCGACAGTGATGTGATACAGTGCATGCACATGAAAAACGCTCAGACAAAAACCCATGCAGAGTTTTGAGTAGAAGAGTCCGTGAGAGTAAAACGAAGCTGGATCGTGTGGTCATGCGCGGTGAGTGTAATTGACGCACGCGGTAGTCATGTCGAGGGGTATGTGGTGCATAAGAAAGCAGATCGAGAAAGCAAAAGGCGAAACAGTTCCATAGAACAGCGCAGCTTCAGGTTTGACCGCAGGGCGCCCAAAAATCCTGCACTTAGGATGCCGATGATGGGATCCACTCAAGTGGTGCCAGCCGCAATCAGAATCAGGAATCTACAAGGCGCTCAACATTGCGCAGGGAGAGTTGTCGGCAGCGGCGGCGTGCCTCCCAGTGAACCATGGTTAGCCCGCTTGTGGGGCGCCTCCGCGATGTCCTAGAGTGGCGGAGTGGCACGACATGTCAGGGCACAGGATGCAAAAGTGTGCCAAGGCTCACTTCACCGTCCCATACTCGAGCATGCTTGCGCCCACCAGACGGTCGTTCTTCAAGGAGAGCGCCAGGACTCTGGTCAGCAGAAATCACAGGCGAACCAGGACGAGAAGCTGGATGGCTTGAACGCTCGTCTGACTCTCCCCAACGGTAACCATTCTGTGTAGGTTCCACGTGTTCGATCATATGCGGACGAGAGGTGTTGCCAGTCCACTGAGAAAATCGCGCGAGATCCCCATCCGCTGAATACGAATACCTGCGCGGCTGGTACGACTCTGGATGCTTAATGAACGAGAGATTAGAATAGTCAAAACGATAGGCTTACCTGTAGACCGTTGTTGCGTCGGGTGCATAGCCTGGCGAAGGAGAGCCGCGACTAAAACGTGTCACGTAAACGTTGCAGTGCTTACAGCAATAAACAGGCGCTGACCCAACCCATCACGCCGATCCTCCTCTAGGGCCACTTCACGCCCCGCCTTCCGCTCTACTTCTAACGCGGACTGGTATCTTGCGTACGTTTCGGCTGTAGCTTTTTGTGCGCGTTGATGTGCAGCTCGCGCAACCTGCAATCGTTGTGCTGCAAGAACGAATGAGCCATACACCACCATGAGATGCTGGGCTGATACGTACCAGATGTCGTCAAGTCCTCCTCGATTGACATGCCCACACCCACACGCACGATAGCCCTTGCTTGGGAGGGAGGACAAGACATAGACGCCACAGGTGGGAGAGAGTACGATTGAGAGGCATCTACACAGGGTTCAAGTGCCGCTTTCAACAGAACGCTTCAGGGCGACGTACCCATTTTGGGTGCCTGAACGCCGTCGTCACCCCAGCCACTGTCCGAGCCATGGGTGTTGGGCTCATCGGAAAGTGAGCGGGAAGAAGGGACGACTGAGCGAGAAGGCATAGCAAGACGACCCTGAAGGAAGGCTTCGCGTAGACGCGGATTATGAGGAATGCCCGCTTGCTGTCGTTCGATGAACTTGCAGAGGAAAGTTAATTCGATATCGTCAGGCATGGTGAACGGAGGACCCTTGATGTCGCCGCGTTGCATGAGGAGCTCCAGGTGAGACATAACCTTGTCTTTGAGTTGCTGAAGCCACTCATGGAGCTCCATGTGCTCCTGGTCGGCCTGCGCGTCATAATCCTGCCGGCGACGCGCCTTGCGCCAGTAGGTTTTGGTAAGTTTCAAAGCCTGGTTAACTTCATTGTCAAGAATGCGATACCAGTCACTCGCTTTTCGGTTGAGGAGGACCGTGAGCACGCCAGGTTGCACACGAAGCTGAAGTAAGCAACGGCCGTCGTGGTCTGGACGAGACATGGCACCCTTTTGACCCTGGTTGCCTCGAGTAGCCCCTCGAGACACATTCCCGAGCTCGGGCCAAGGGAGATCGTCGACAACCATAACGGGTGCGGGAGAAATGTTAACGCCGTATGTAGCAAGAACGACAGTACCGGCAATTAGAGGAAGTAATTGGGGACGGAGTCAAACGCGGGGCAATCGGTCAAGGTGGCATCTGTCCAGTCAATTTAAGGCAAAGTCCACGAAGGAAGCCAGGGGTGGGGAAGCACGGGGACATTCCGAAAGAGTGGAAGTGGTGATGTGAACAAGCCCAACGGTCGCTGAGGTCAATGCGGCAATGCGGAGACGCGAAGGTTTGAGGACAGCCGCGACTTCGCGCGTCGCCGCGCGTGTCAGCTTGTCAAGATACTCGTTCCGCCGCTCTCACACGCGCCTGCCGGTGTTCATTCTCTGCTATTCTGTACATCTTACCTCCGTTCATCGTAGTATGCGAGTGAATTAGTCTTTCCCAAATCCATTGTTGCCCGCAGTGGAGACAAGCCAGACAGATCTTACGCGGCCACGTCTCTCTCTGCTGTTGCATTGGTGTCATGGCTGACTGTCAAGCGATCAGAACCTGATGCTTCCCTTTTAGACTTGGCTACTGCTACTGCTGGGGCTGCTGCCGCGCTCGCCATCTTACTGGGTCACTGCCGGCATTCCACGCTGCCCTCGGCATACACGATTTCGACCTCGCGGTTGCCGCTCAGCCTTCCTTTCAGCGCTCGGTTGCGGGTGGTCACCTCCCATTCAACATGCTGCATCATACGAAGGATAACTCGTTGTGCAACAATCACGGAAGAGAAGTTAATTTATGCACAGGAATGCCCAGCTGCAAGACCCATGACATCAAAACTTTCAGCGTCTCGAGCCCAACAGCAACGACTCCATCAGTTCCACGACCAGGAAGGTGAGCTCCGACCGCAGGTCCACTTTAAGAAGGTTGAGTTGTTCAGGATCTCATCCTTCCGATGCGTCGCAAAGTCCGGAATCGGGCTTCCAGGGATCATCATATGAACGAAGCATTCATTTTGTCGTATGGTCGCCGGAGCATCGCAGCAGCCACTGATTAGCAGGCAGGGTGACCTTTAGCCATGCTAGGCGCTGACTAGCTTGCTGTTACTGAAACATAGTAGCCGTAACACCCTAGCGGCTGAGCCGGGTCTACGTGCATGTCAAGCAGTATATCATGTTTCGTAGCCAGTCGATGACCATGTCGTCATGCATTCCCCTCACGCTGCCCGTCCGGGGACACTGGCAGGTATTTGCACTGCCGCACAAGAGCGGGGCTCTCGGCATCTCCCTGGCATGCTTGCAAGCAATGGGAATAAAGTGCCTTGCCAGGGCCGCTCGCGATGACTTCAGCCCGAGTGGCCTCGGCGAGGAAATTTGCGATTCCACGCGCGGCGGAGGTAAAGACGCTCTCACGTCGACATTCCTGTATGGAATAAGCCTCAGCGATCAGAAGAGCTTGTCGCGCATTCATCCGTATCAAGCGCTCTCGGCATACACTTAACCACTGACAACATGGCATTCTGTGATGTTGTGGACTCATAGGCGCGGAACGGGATAACAGAGGCCCACAGACTCCCATTCACTGGACGTTGTTGATAGAATGAGGGCTTCGAAGGCCTGGAAGGGTACCGCCGTGACTGCAGAATGTGGACACGACCTGTCCAATGTCTAGTTCGAATAGACGGGTCATGGCCCCCAGAACCGTGCGACGTCGATTTTGAACCGAATACGTATTGTCAACGAGAAGCCCCTGTGGCGATCGACGCAATCTTGGTCGTGGCAGCAACTAGATTGAGTGCTACAAGATTCAGACATGTCACCCTAACCATGGGATCGAGAGCGAGAGTCGCAGGGCAACAACAATGGACGGCGTTGTCACTAAATTCGGGCCCAGCCAAGGCACGTTTTCAGACTAAACTTCAGTATGAGGATCGGTGCCTCTGACGGTTGCATATACATACGTCATGAATGCTCGCATCCATTGCTGCCTCCTCCACGACGGTTAGAAGGATGCTAATGGTATCTACGCGCGCCTTCTTGCTTGAGGATGAGGATTTGCGTGAAAGAAGCTGTCGTGTCCCAGCATCCACGGCCTTAACACTAGGTGGACACCAATGTAGAAGTACCACGATGAGCCCCATCCAATCTGTGCCACAAAGAGATAATCGCCAAACGGTAGATAGCCAATAATGCGCAACAGGCCCTGGAATGAGCAAGGAGGGCAACTGTCTGCTGAGGAACTTGAAGGTGAGGAGAATACGGCGGAGGAATTGTTGACGAGGTTATCCCCCACCATTGCCTGGCCTGAGACTTGAGCATGTGAGTAGTTCGTAACACGCATCCGACTGCTCAGTCCGCCAGATGCGTCGCTGTATTGTTTGATGGTTTTCTGGGATGTACATCACTGAGCAGATGACATACAATCCAGAAACTTGATAAAGCATAGTATGATGCATATTCTGGACCAAGACTACGGTGAAAATTGGGTGTCGGCCGTGATCGAATATTGAATGGCTGGTGAAGGTCTGCAAGGTTCCAGTTCTCTTTCCCGGCCATGAAAATGCGCGCATTGAAGACAGAAGAGTAGACAACACAGGGTCACTCATATGTGGTCTCTCCAGTTATATGCCTTCTCAGAGTTATCCTACCCAGATTTCTCTAGTGATTGCGATATATGAAATGCAGAATGGCGACTGAAGCGGTGAAGTATCGGAAGCATGTAGAAGCACACTTGCAAGTTCAAGAATCATGAGCTAAGCTCTCTGACCCGTCAAAGAAGGGCGCAATAGTCACAACGCAGGCAAAGATACCCTATAGCCACGTCAGCTCCGTGCGCCTGGACATTAATTCGGGAAATACCCAAACACTTCCGGCGTGTGTAGAAGACACGATCGCAGAACAACCCGTGCGAGTCAGGTAGAAGGCATCTGCGTAGGGCCCAACAGGCCCACAGGCGAAGGAACGAGCTTCGCACTGGCAACGACAATCGAGTGAGAATGCGATATCTCAGTGGACAATGTGCTTTGAAGCTTGACGGCTGGCATGCGAGCTGCTGTGCTGTGCATGGAAACCGAATCCGACGTCAGCCAAACAGCCTAATGTTTGACCAGCGTGTGGCATCAAGAACGAGGCGTGCGCGCTCCGCTCATAAACGCGACAGCACATGCGTATGAATTTCTTCTGTGAAAGGTCTGCTCGCTATTTTGCTTCCGCGACGTGGACTCGTTGAGTCTTGGTTGGGTTAATCGCTGGTCCACGGATGGCAAAGTAAACCAAGAAATCATACAACTGGTAGACTTATGCGAACCAAAGCAGCGCGAAGAAGCCGACGGCGACAACAGTGGTAAGAGCGATAGCCTGAGAGACTCAGAGTAGATTCGAAGAGCGAAGCCTGCTCAGCCTTCGTTCTCACGGTCTTTGAGGTTCCGGGCCCCGCCCGTGGATGCCGCGCCTGGGCCAGGCTTTCGAGCTCTGCGTAAACCATGCCCCGAATTCTCACAGCAATCGCTGTCTCTGACCAAATACCTTTTGCAGGACGCCTATGTACCACATTGAATGGCTGAGAGCGGGGCTATGAACCATGGCGATTACCTTCGATGACAGCTGTTGCCTGAGAGCAGCATGGGAGTTCAAAACGAAGCAATTTCTGCTCAGAAACCAGGCTCAATAGAGTGGTAGCGATCGCCACCAGTCTCCCGCACTCACATAGTGTGGTAATTTGTGTGCCTATTTTGACGTTCCAACTCTGAGGATGTTGTGTCGCCGATCAAATAGCAAGCCATCCGGTTACAAACACCTGTCCCAGCACGAAAGAAAGAAGCTAATAATAAGATCCCAGATCCCACTTACTGAGTGGCCGAGTTGTCTGATTGTCTACGCAAACACCTGCACAGCACCTTGCCCTTCCTTGTACACCCAGCGCAACTCGCCCTCGTGCCCTTCACCACCCTCAAGCTGTTCGCTGGCGTGGGGCTTGTGGCAGCCGACAACGGGACACTCCCACGTATGCTCGGCGCGCACACGAGGTGCGTCAATCTTGCTCTTGCCCTTCACCGCGCGCGCACGTTTGCCCTTGGCCTGTACAATGGCCTGCGCGGACACGGTCCGAGACGCTCGAGCGGCGGGCTTGGTCGTGACAGATGGTGCCGCGGCCTTGCGAGGGCGAAGACGGCGGCGGATCGAGTTTGCGTCATCGTCAGTAGCGACGGCGTCGCCGACCACCAGCATTGCCTTGCCTTTGCGGTCAACGATAACAGCCCCGTCCGACAGCGCGCTGAGTGGCCTAGCCTCAGGCTCGGGCAGAGGTTTAGGATCGGGAGGTCGCATCAGTGCGTCAACGCACTTGCCATCCAGCATATGTCCGCAGCGCAATGCCCACAGCTTCTGCGCGCCACTCCCGCCGAGTACGAGAGGGTCGCCGCAGAGCGCACAGATAAGCAGTGTTGAAGTCGCGTCGTCCGGGTTGTAGCTGGTGCTTGCGGCACTGCTTGAAGACGCCTCCTCGATCTCAACCTCGCCCGACTCGTCAAGGACGAGCACCCCGGTAGCAACCTTGAGGAGGCGCACAACCTCGCGCTCTTTCTCTGCAGGATCGAAGTCGTACGTGAAGCCGGGCGCGGGCTGCTCATCTTTGTGCGTGTACTCAACCTTATATGTGGGGCGCTGGAAGAGAGATTGGCCAACCCGAGGCTGACGGGCACTCCGTGGACTATCCTCGAAGCGGTCGAGGTGATCGGGAATATCGAACATCGCACTAAGTTGTCGAAAACGGGGGAGTAAGCCCTCATCCTGAGCGGCACTTTCGAAAAGGTATTCGTCAACGCCGTTGGGGCCAGCGGACATAGACCAGAAGGGATCAGTGGCATGTCCCACAGGACCGATGGCACGATTCAGGCTGGCTTCAACCCGTCGTGCACGTGCCTCCCGTACATTGCGCCGCCGCTCCTGCTGAGTTTCTTCCCGCACTCGCAAGAGAGCACCACCCAGACCCATGGATGGCACGTGATTGGAACGGTGCACGAAACTTGACCCGGTAGCAGTATTGTGGACAGATGAGCGGTCGGCAAGAGAATCCCGGAATCGAGCGGTGAAAGATTGCAAGATGATGTTTGATCTGGGAATGATGACTTCCGGAGGGTTGTGAGGGGATAAAGGAGTCGGTAAGGGAGGTACCGGCGGTGGGACACTGGTACGTCGGGTCGGGGGAGGCGGCGATCGAATACGACGGTGGTCTGGAGACCAGCGAAAGGTGGGTCAGAAACGTTGGTAGTTGGTAGATTGGCAGGGCACAAGACCCAAATCCGTAAAAGGACGACGGAAATAAGACTTACTCGAAAACATGGCCTCCTGATATCCACCGTCGTCATCATCGCTGTCAATGACAATGACGCTTCTACTCCTAACGCCATCTGTGGTCGATTCGACAGGTGCCCAGGACCGTACGTCAAGACGACGGCGTCTGGATGGGGGTGGCCCTGGTAATTCGCCGTCGTCGATTAGGTCGACATCAATTATTTCGCTGGACGGATGCCGGGGAGAAGGATGTAGGATGGCGGTGGACATGACTTGGGCCAGAAGCGGTGTTTGTATACAGACGATAGATATGGTGTCGAAAAGAAAGAGTGCCTCCTGTCGCTGTCGCCGCTCCTTCAAGTTGTGTGAAACCAAGTGGTCACTGATGTCCGCTTGAAGCTAGAATGTCACGTGCAATTGGCATTAGCGCACGGACCACATGACCTTTGTCCCGTATAAATTCCGAAAGCGTCAAGATTTATCGCCGACGTCTTCCTTCCATGGTGAGTCTCTATCTTGGTCATTCTATACGATACTGGTCTCTCTTCTTGATGACTTTCTTCTCTTCCCCGTCCTATACGACCATGCCGAGGAATAGAGTTGTCCTTTCGCAAAGGACATGCGCTCTACGGGGTGCACAGTGTACTTGCCAGTGCCATTTCGTCTGATTTTCTTCCTTGTTTGCGTGAAACTTCTGAGTACCCTGCTCACATAGCATTTTTAGGACTGCACTTGTTGCCGACTTCGGAACCAATTTGGGTGAGCATTTTTTCGATGTGCCTCTCACCCTGCCTTTCCGGATGAAACATTGCCGAAATTCGCAGTTTCCACTCTAGCGCCCTCCTTCGCGAGAGGGAGTACTCCCCCAATACCTAACGTCTATATTCCCCCTCATGCCCGCTGAACCCATCTGTGTGGCTGAGCGTGGGCCGCATGCTTCTGGGCGTTGTGCGCTGGACGCAAGGTGGGGGTAGGCTCGATGAGGGCCTATAGACCTTCCTATGGATGTCTGATCCTTCCTGTCATCCTAGCAACTGTTATGTCGTGCTAAAGTCGCTGACAGCCCTGTTTTAGGTTCAGTTGGAATGGAGTATAGCTTGAAAATCATGTACCGGGTCTTACCAGGATGGTTTTTATCCAGATAGATTTTTGTTAACGGTGATTATTGAATGCTAGTCAATAGCCAGAACAATATTGTATGAGGATAGTGAGCATTAGTGTCGACTATAGCTATTTGTGCATAAATTGGCACAAGCTTCAGGTCTTTTACCAACATGAGCGAAAAGTAAATCAGCTTGTAAGGCAGGTCAGGATTAATTGTGACAGGACGTGAAAGAGCTCGTCGACCGCGCCGTCGCTGTCGCCACCGCGCCACGCCGCTGCCGCGACTGCATCGCGCGTCGTTTACCGCTGACTTCGACGCTCTCATATCTCTCGCTGTTACTGCTCTCGCCGTCCTTCCTGTCCTCCCCATCATCGTCCCCGCCCTCTCCGCCGCCCCTGCCCTCGCCCCCGTCGTCCATCCCACAGTTCTCGTGCCCCTCCATTCCCGCGGGCGCATCTCACATGTCTACATCCCCCTACTGCCTTGCCCTCCTTCGTTCCATCTTTCACTCGCTCCGTTGTCTCCTCTTGTACTCGCTTGTCTTCCCATAGGCAGGTAATCTCGGGGATGAGAGGGTTGTGGACTTGTTGAAAGTGGATGTACAAATTTTACCTGTTCACGGAAAACCTTCTCTGCCTCAAAACAGTTTGCCGTGTGCGGGTATTCAAGGGCTGCAATAGTGCTGCGTGTATGCTCGTAGTATAGTAAATGATTTCTATACAATTACTAATGATGCAATTGTGTGCTGCAGGGGCGAGTACGCGAGAAGGGGATGAATGAGCGAGCGAAGGGGAGACAGGAGGATCTGGTAGGGGACATAGACGCGAGACGAACCCGTAGGGATATTGATGGGAGGGGATGCGAAAACGGCGGGAACGACGGCAGGGGAGACAGGGAGGACGGGGAGGGTTGCGGCATTCATGGGAGCGGGAGCGCAGACGAAGTTGGCTGCGACGATGGTGACGGCGGCAGCGACAATGAGCTCTCTCGCGTTGTCCCGCTACAGCCCTGGCCATTCTTATACGTTTCATTTGTTTTCCGCTCTTGTTAGGAAAGACCGGGGGTGCCAATCTCTGCACAAGCGGCTGCAAAGGAACGGTGTCAGCGTGTGTACCGGGTGTTCAAGTTGTGGGACGCACGCAGGTTTCGTTTCACAGTAATGTCCTCTGGATTATCAGCGAGCTGCAGTCGCAGCTAGGTGCCACTGTCGGAAGCCCCAAATAAGTATTTCTCAGGCGTAGATTTCGTTCGCCTCCAGCACTGGAGGCACTAAATGTACCAGGAATCCGATCGGGTCAGAAGTTACATGGCAACAGAGATATCGATGGTCTGCGAACCAACTGGGGCATGCGGAATATCCTGAGCCCTTTGAGACAGAAATTGAGCTCGTAAGGCCTTCGACGGGTTAGTGCAACTTATCGTGACGGTTGAACGGCAACTTGCCAGTGGGTGGGCAACGAATCTACAGTCAAGAGCGGCACTCCCTTCATACAATGACATTATTATCCAATCTATCAAAGCCGAATCGGTAGCTTTGCCTGTAGGTCAAAGGATCAGCTCGCCAGGCGCCGTCGATCCTGCCAGAGATCCGGGGGCCAAGGCCAGGGTCAAAGGTCATATTAGACCTCACTGGCAGCCGGTCATGATGCATGATGCGTGAAGCGCAAGAGACCTGTGCTCTGTCAAGGCGCTGGATGGATGTCTGTTTTTTTTTCCTCCCACCGCCACCGTCGACGCACCGTGCAGCTTCAGAAACGTTCCGACATCGTTCCGGCAGGAACACCGGATAGCTGGCGCTTCATGCGCTGAGTTCAGCTTGTCCCCAGCGTCTCGGGTCGGAGTGCGTCAGGCACATCCAAACCGTTGGTCTCAAATTTTCGACATCGTCAACGTGGCAGCACACGTGCGACATATACGACGGCATTGATTGACCGTGACAACATTGTTGTGAACTCAGGGTGCTTTTGCCTGTCTCATTTGATTGCTATTGTGCTGCGTCTGCTAACATTGTCGGTATCCTTTAATGCCACAAATCCTCGTCCAAGCCGGAATACTGCCCAGGTGATTATCCGGGAATGGTATTCCAAAAGCCAATCCACCCGAATGCTCGATTTTTCGTCGTTGAGGCCTTGAGGGGCCAGAATCAATGCACGAAGAACCATAAGGGGGTGAAGTTTGAGGTCGGACAATGAGACTATTCTGTCGGTGCACGCCTCAAATCTGACCTTCCTCCGCACCCATCGGTCTGAGACAGAGCTGGCTTGGGATGTTAAACCGCCCATTATTGGGCATCGCTTTAGCTTTCAACTTCCCCTCGACCTCACAAATTGCCATGCAGGTCTCTCCCCATGTCAGCCCCGTGAAGGTCATCAACAAGGCGACCCGCCTCTTACGACACTCCTATGGCCACGATTTTGCCTGTCGTCCGCCATCTTTTAGCAACTCAAATTATCCTGGGTCTCTGGACCACTCCAGCAAGAGCGGCTCGCCGTGTATGCTTACGACTTTCTCGCGATCTAGGTCGCTATCCCGTAT
Source organism: Vararia minispora EC-137 (assembly GCA_022160365.1). NCBI lineage: Eukaryota > Fungi > Basidiomycota > Agaricomycetes > Russulales > Lachnocladiaceae > Vararia > Vararia minispora. The sequence continues at coordinate 76,159 of MU273543.1, forward strand.
CGCCGACATCTCATATCACTCCCCACCAGCCATGGAGAGCATTGAGTCAACGAAGCAGGACCAATTCCTGGAAGTGGATCCATCCATAGAGGCGGGAAAAGAGACTACCAACAGCGATCTTGGCAGGTCCTCTGGTACGCCTTCCTGTAGATGGTCCTCATCTCTGCCTAACTTGCACAGGAGTCTTTGCTGCTGCACCTAGCACAGGGTATCCGAGTCTGACGGACCTCATGCGTCCCGATCTATCTGTTATCCAGCCGAATGGATCAACTTCACTCTTCCTCCGCCGCCGTATGATGCGTCGCCGAGACCGAGCGTTGTCCCTTTCTCTGGCTGTCTCTCCCTCTCTCGGCCTAGCTGCTGCATATTCACCCCCAACGCCGACGCTCAGCATCCACAACCCGCAACCTCTTAGTCCAGTAGCACCAATAGACGTTCGTAATCGAGCAATGAAATCAGGTCTCGGGCTCGGTTTGATCGACACAGCTCCGCTTCGTCCAACGGCTAGTGCAAGTGTACCATCTGCTCTCGCCACCTATCAGCGCTCAATCCATCGTAGCAAGTTGCTGATCTCTGAAGGAAATTCTGCCCGAGTGGAACCACTTGGCAAGCTCAAACTTCAACCAAAGCCTATTCTATGCCCCACCGCAAGCCCACTGTTGGCACTGTCTCCTATATCCCCCCTTCCATCCCCCCTTCTTGGTAGCGGCAGGCTTCTCAGATATGCCAACGACGACGCCCCGGAAGCCTCGACTTCGCATGGTTCATGATCGATTCTTCCGCCGCTTGAACATGGTACGCCTGGTATTCCTACGCGAAGCTGTGTCTCCTGTGCCTGTGCTTTCGTCGCCTTGGCTCCACATCTCCTGCGCATCTTTTCAGCAGTGACCGTATCCTGGTCGCTGTGCCGTTTATGCATTACTACACACTATCTCCGCTGCCATATATACTCTCGCGCGCCGTTCTTTTTTGCAGCTGTTCTCCCGGCCTATACGCCACGCGCATAATATCGCATCTTCCGTTTCTCTAGATAGGCTGTACCCAGCGGAAAACATCCCGCCAGGCGCCCCAGCTCGTGCGAGTTAGGTCAGATAGAAGTTTCGTCACAATCAATGCCTTATGCTTGCTCGTCCAATATGCTCTGCAAGGGCGCTTTAGTTGAGAATGAAACCGGTATCTCGGAGACTACAGATAGTAAATGAAAAGAGCGGTTCAATGTCACGCTTCAGGTGTCCGGCAAGCACCTAGACAGTGACCGGCTCGCAAGCGTCGTTACTGTGCATGAAAGTCGAGTACATGTCTCTGATTCTGGTAAGAATTCCTGGCGTTGCTGTTTCCATGTCCCCAACGCATTCTGCATGTGCTCCAGTATGAGGGACCCTGGAAAGCGAGCAGAGGGTGCCTGTAACGGGCGACCCGAAACCCTGGCTCACCAGTGCTGGTGCATAGCAGCGAAGACCATCCAGAACACACCGGCGGCGATGAGAGTGGCACCTCTGAGCCGCCATCGAAATGAAAATCGCGCTTACTTACACCCGCCTAGAATGAGGTCGATGTTTCAAGGCGCGAAGGTCGCGGGTTCTGCAGCGCCGCGAGAACTATTCCCGTCATGTCTGCCGAATCAGAACCTTACGCCGCTGTCCTCGGGTGAATCTTACTATAATGTTAAATTCTCGCACGACTGCACCTACGCATACGGCGTCAGAGAAGGCCTATCCATCCGCGCCACAGTACGCAAGCAGCAAGTGCTCGACGGTCTTTCCCACCAAGCGGTCACCTAATGCGGCACACCCGAACGTAGCAAGGTCGAAGAGCACGTGCAGCATGTGCTTTTAGTCTCGCGAAGAAAGCGTGGGATCAAACTCCGGGAATGAGTAGGGTTGGAGCGAGCCGTTCCTTCTTTCCCTATGCGTTCGTCGCAGCTATTGCGAGTGCATCTATAAAGTATGAAGTAAAGATTTTCATCAGAGCTGGGAACTGCCCGCTGGATTCAATTCGGAGGGCTAAAACCACCTGTACATGTGGCATCACTCTGCAGTATAGTACTAAGCGTAGACCAGCCCAATCGACAATCCCAGATCGGGAAAGGCATGGCGGCGGCGGCGCTTGGAGAATTCCATGGATCAGACGGAAGACGGGCGACGAGATCCCGTTTTCGAAGGGCGAGCGTACAAAGTATACAGATATTGTCACGTTAATGACCCCGTGTCTGCGGCGCTCCTACAAAGCTGGCTTCAAGCGGCGGCGGAGACAGAATAGCCCATCGCGTGGCGGCCAAGGTCGCCCTGGATATGCTCCGGGCGGCCGACGCCAATGTACGTCGCCTCGGGGTCCGCGAGCGGGAAGTCCGGAGGCGTTACGCCCCGCTCAAACGTGTCACGCTGACGAGTAAGGTATTCGAGGTTCTGCACAGTGGTCGGAACAGCAGGAATATACCTACGACATATCGTAAGATATATAAAAGAGCACTTCAGATGTGAGCGCACGTACATGACAGCAGAGTCATGTATGCCTTCATGCTCCCGCTCGACATCATGAACAAGATCCTGCGCCGCGTCAGAATAGCGAAGAGCGGCAGGGGTGAGACTCACACAGTGCCAAAAGACCATGTCACCCGGTTTTACGTTAGGAACAGCTGTCATAGTCTTCTCAAGCCGGAAATGCGGATGGGTTTCGGTGTTTGGGCGTGGACCCGTGTACCCCTTTCCGTCGCGCAGGGCATAGATCCCAGGGAAGTCTGGAGAAGAAAGATCTGTATGGTGTGAGCACATACATTAAGAATTATCAGGTCTGGGCTCTAGAATACTCGCCATACTCCCAGTTTTCTGCCGCAAGCGGGTCGTCGGAAGCAGGCGTTGCCTTCGGACGGAAGAATGGCCGGAGGATCATATATGCATTCGAGAGCAGAACATCAGGGAAAAAACGAATGGTGCCCTGGTGCGGTCCGGTTTCGCTGATAGCATACGCAATGAGCTTTCGAGATCAGATAGAATTTCAAAAATGAACGGTTGCCTCATTGCGAGCCAGCCCTGGTACGTCCTGAAAATGCTGGCCTGATTCGGACGACCATACATAGAAGAACGCGCTTTAATGCGACCATCCAAATCGTATGGATCATGGGTCCTCCAGTCGCCCCGCAGGATCGCCTCGAAGCAAGTACGGAACGTTTCGTCCTCCCAGCGTTCAATTGATCCTCCTGAATAAGGAACCGATATGAGTTAAAATTCGGGATTGAAGACTGAGGGGCACTAGGAGAAGCAGAGCAACCGACCGTCGACATGGGGTGGGTGTGCCTCCCATAGTCCACCCGGCTTGCGGATGCGGTATCTATCTGCATAGGTGAGGGGAGTCTTCAAGTCAACGCCCTGGAGCTGCTTGCTGCCTTTGATGTGATAGAGCCCGTTAAGCCACGCGCTTGCCTTCAGCACACCGGGATGGGACCGCGCCTCAACCTGGGGCTTGGACCAGCTTAACATCCCTATATTCAGCGAGTGCAAACCTGTGTGCGGCTGAAAGTCATACTAGATATAGAAGAACTGTTTGTCGGTGGGAGGAAACCCCGGGCACGTCGGATTATCTTTCGCGAACTGCTGGAGCTCTGTCTTCCAACCAGCGGCTTCGGTATCTGGAACCACATCCTTGATCACGACGCAGCCTCGCTTCTTGATATTATCAAGTTGGCTCGGCGTGAGACTGTCGAGTTCGGAGAGCGACACTTGCGGTATGATCTGGAGGCAATGCGCGAAGCGTGAGCGGGACCATGCCCCGGAAAGTTGCCGGCCAATCGTACCTCCGTTCCTTCGTCAGCGATCTTAGTCGTCGCCTTGTCCAGCTCTTCGATGATTTCCCCCCAGGCGCGTGTGATGCACGATTCAAAATCAGGCCCATAGGACGATGCGATTTCGAGCTTCAAGTCAGCAAAACGGGCTGGAAGTTGGGGGTCTAGGCTAGCCATATGCACAATAGCTGTGTACGATAGGGTTCGGCGCACCTTATATCTCTCTACATCGGAGGCCCTTCCAGTAGGATATACTCTCAGCCGCGCATCGCCCTCATCAGCCGTAAGCAGACGATCACATGCGAATAAATAGCGCATTCCGAGTTATTTAGCGGGTGGCATGACCTCATGGTACATAGCTTCGATGATTCAAGCTATCATTATGGCGGCGCTTCGCGTGCACTGTGCGATTCTGCAGCTCCGGCTCATGAAGAAGGCAGACGATCAGAGGCTTCGTTCTTTTAATTGGAGCTGAGATGCACGACGTTTACGGAAATTTAAGTCGAGCGAGTGCTTGAGTGAGCGCACCGAGGATGGAGAGCGGACCGTCGCGACATAAGGCTAAGCGTGAGAGTGTGTTGAAGTCCTGCGGGTTTACCTCGGACGTGGGACCGGTGTGAAGCGGCCCGCAAAGTGGAGCTAGTGTCTAACCTGATGTGCCTAACAATGATGACGTGACGGATGATTGCCTTCCAGTACGCCTCGACGTTCAGATATCGATTTACCCGTGATATCGATGCGTCTTACGCCTGCTCTACGCCTAGGGATTAGGACGATGAGCACCTCACTCACACTGCAATCGAAGAAGAAGGTGAGGCTAAATCGCACACGGCCATCGAGATCTCGCCAACACTGCAACGACAGCTGCGCGATGGAAATAGCATCCCTGTGCTCGGCTTTGGTATGCTCCGAGCCTTGCTCCGAGCCATGCTTCCTACCCGTCTGCCGGCTGACCAGCTGTGCTCACGCAGGGACATACGAACTAGAGGGCCGTGAAGCATACCGTGCCGTCAGATGGGCTCTTGAGGTATGATTAGTACTGGGACAGCGTGTTCGATCTCTCAACTTGCACCGTAGGCCGGCTATCGTCACGTCGTCAGTCTGCGCCTTCAATCGAATGCTATAATATGACATGCCCATAATGGATAGGATTCCGCAGAATGGTACGAAAACGAACGTGAATGTGGACAAGCCATTCTCGATTTTTGCAAGGCAAGCGGTGTTCCTCGCGAGGAGGTCTTCTATACCACCAAGCTCAAGAACAACGCCGGCTATGCTGCTACAAGGGCCTCTATCCAACGTTCTCTAGAAGAGTGTGGTTTGGGATACATAGATCTCTACCTCATCCATGGCCCTTGGGGCGGGCCTCGCGCGCGTAGAGAAGCCTGGGAGGCCATCATCGATGCTCAGAAAGCTGGCGTGCTCAAGAGCATAGGTATCAGCACGTTCGGGACGCGGCACATGGAAGAGCTCCTTAACGACGGGAAGCTCCCTATTCCCTCTGTACACCAGGTATGCTATGTGTATCCTCTCACTACTTCTAATGGAGTGGGACGGTAAGAGGCATGCTTACCTACTTCCGTATGAGATCGACCTTCACCCCTTCATGACGCGCACGCGGATCGTAGATTATTGCGAGAGGCACGGGATATCCCTTGAGGTGCTTTTCCTCTTTACGTGCACGTCTGTTCATGTTGAGTTGATCACGATTTAGGCTTGGGGCTCTCTGGCGAGAGGCATGCGCATGAAACACCCATCTATCCTTGAGCTAGCTCAGAAGTACGGGAAGCAACCGGCGCATATTTTTCTTCGCTGGTCGTTACAGAAAGTGCGACTTCTGTGATTCTTATGATCACACCTGATACGTCTTCTCAGGGATATATCCCCCTCGTCAAGTCTGCTTCGCAAGAGAGAATCATTGCGAATACACAGATATTCGACTTCATGCTTACAGAAGAAGAGGTGACTCATCTGGATGGCTTAGACGAGAGCTTAGTGACGGATTGGAATCCTGTGGACTGCCCTTAACAATTTGACCTCTCATGCGGATACTGCTGGCTCGCCGCTCGAGAGAAACGTCGGTGTCGTGAATTTCTCGCGCTTAGAGTTAAGGGATGGACCATAAACAGTAGCGATAAGAACATACGCGCCGGCCATTTCAATTTCCGCAGTATCATTGGGCTCGAGCGTGGACGCTGCTTGTCTATCCTACATGTAATTGGGACGTTAAATCGTCGTGATGGTCGTGAAGTGCGAAACGTATTCTCGGAGCGGGCGGCGTGGTTTACCGTCCCTATATAAATTCAGGACCATGCGACAGCGGACGATCGCGTCGATTGCGGTAGTGTTTTCGGGGTGGGTGTGTCTGGTCGCCGGGGTAGCCGAGGTTTTCTATCGTCACTGGCAGCAGCTCGTGCAGACCATGCATCGCGAATTGGCTCTGGCGCGATTCTCGTGCTACTTGAGGACAGAACTCACCTAGATGGTAGGCAGTATTGCACCGAACAACCAGTCGGCCGCGGCGCTTCGGAGATTGATACTGGGGCATCTGCTGCAATTGTTGACAAGTGGCGAAAGGGGCGTCCGCGGGCGTAATGGAGAACACGTCGTAAATCACGTTCCGTGCAATGCCGAGTCCGAGTCGATCCTCCTTCCCGCCATCCCAGCGTTCAGGGTAGACATCCTCCTTGGGTGTACAGACGTATAGCCAATTGTCCATCCCGGCAGCTGAGACCTGGAAGGGCGCAAGAAGCAGACCACGCAAAACCCTCATGTTCAACAGTGTTCAAGGAGTGGGAGTCTGCCCACACAGCCTCTTGCTTGTATACCCATGTTTGGAAGTTATCGATCCTGAAGCGGAAGAGTAGAAACGAGGCTCTTTGAATGTGCCGTACGTTATCCACTGTTTGCCAGTGCAAGGAGGACATGAGGCACGCGCCTCGATGCACAGGCTGCAGCCGGTGATGTCGAGATGTTGGAGATGCGGAGCCTGGGAATTTCGGGAACACGAGCTGCGGCCACTGCCAGTGCGAACCTGTGCTGAACGCTTGTTACCAGCGACCATGCATCGTCTGTACTATACGTCACCGGCCGAGGACGTGCACCACGCTTCCGCTTCCTGATTTCACTCCTGTGGCACGACTGTTCGCGTCATAGGGGATTACTGGCGTCTTTCCCGAAGCGCACTCCGCCAGTTTATTGAGCCATTTCCGTTGGAACGAAGCCTGCCCTTTCTATGGGCTTTCAGCATCAAGATTGCCATATGCATAATCCAGCACGGATGCAGAGAGAATAAATCGAAGGACAGCACGTCTCATTCTCATAACTTCGAATTCGCTGCGGGTATTGACGCGCCCAGGGAGCGCTACTGGCCAAGCGTATGCATCTTACCCGCGTGGAGGGACATTTATGAAAAATTGCAGTCGCAGCAAAGGCGCGTTTGATATGTTGATAAACTCGCTTGGAAGCAGCTGATCATTCCTCAAGAAGGAGGGCTCGGAGACATCCGGCGCACTAGACAGTGCTCTCCGTCCCCCCATCCACCTGGCTGTCATGCGAATTGGGTAGATCTTGTAGAGCGTTCCGTAAGGATGCACAGGCTGTCTCGATTCCTGTTGGGGCCAATCGGAGGGCGCTTGACCGGCGCATAGGCCTCTGTGGAAAGAAGCTGTACCAGAGCGCAGCCACCATTCGGCTGGCCTCTGCATCTCCGCCTCGCTCCAGAAGTTGCTATAAAGGCATACATCGTCCGTTCTGAGGCTGCCGAAGCTAATCCGCGGGCCAAGGACCTGTGCCTCAGCAGTTTGCTCCCCACCTCCCCGCCAACTTGGCCTCGTTTCGGACACGGCATCGACCGCCAGCGATGACACATGTGAGATCCGCGCATGCGATCTCCGATACAATTTTGCAGGTACGCTAGCTGCCCATCTTTCACTTCGGTTCCCATTTTGGGGGCTAAGCCTTGTCCTTTTAAAGGCCGTCCCTTATGTAGGTGCAAACCCTGTCAACAGCTCGGCGACCTTGTTCCCCCAACTCTTCGCGCAACAAGCCGCCCATACATTCTCTCCTCCTGGCTCACGGTGCCCAATGGCCTTCACCGGCTGCGTCGAGACTACGACCGATGCTCTTCGTCTCATCCTGGCTGCTCGTCAGGGCATCGTCCCTCGCATAACGCGCCGCTTGAACGACTCGGAGCGCAGGTCCATGATTAGGAGCGGGGCAATTTTTGTCTTTTCCGTCGAGGAGAGCGGTATCAAGCGCTGGACAGAGGGCCTTGCCTGGTCACCATCACGAATCGTTGGTAACTTTTTGGTGTGTAATCAGACGCGCACCTCGGCCATTTACACAACGTCGTTGTTCATATATGCCGCGTTGTCAGGTCTACCGTGAGGTTACTGAGCGCGGTTCGCGGGGAAATCCTGATCGACATGTGAACACACCCGGCACCTCCTCCTTCCAAGCGAATCCCTCTCACAGCTCTCAACGCCGCCGAGAGGGTGGCAGGTCTTCAGATGGATATCCCCCCTTTCGAGCGAATGGTTTGATTAAGAAGGCACGTCGTTGTACTCACGTTCGTCTACCCGAACGCTGACGGAGCGCCCAGACCATAACCGTGAAGGTGGACGGGACAGACCATCATCTCATTGCTTATTACCGCGAAGACGATGTTCGCTCAGGACGCCTGCAACGCCCAACAACACGTCCAGACATCATGGCTCTCACGATTCCCCCTGAGATGGTCCGGGGCACAAACTTTCGCCATCCGCCCCACGTAGAAGTGGGACCGGACGGTTTCACTCACATGTACGCGTACCCTCTGACTCGCCCCGGTGCCACTCCCTTCCATGCTCATGTACACTTCTCTTAGATACGATGCCGAAGAAGCAGAGTCGAGGCGCCAGAATTCTCAATCGGCTTCTCCTCCTTCCGTGGCACGCAATTTCCACCAGCCCAATCTTTCCATCGATACTTTGACGCACACCCCTAGCGATACAACTTCACCCACTTTGTCATCCCCAGCTCGATCTCTTGTCGACTATGACACGAGGGTCTTTCAGTCCCCGTATAATGCACCTCCTGACCGGGGCGCCTCGCATTCCGCACGCTCGTCTCCTCCATGGCACGAGCACACACAGCGTCTCTATCACCCACAGCATATTGCTATGGGCGGTCTGGAGTCTCTTGAGGGTCGAAGTTGTCACCTGTCCGACGGCCACGACCGCTCGCAAACCCCAGGGTCTTTCCCTCCCCTTCCCCTATTTCCTTCATCTTCCCTGTCCACGGAGCCATCCCCCAATGGTGTTTTACCCACTCCTGAACGTCCCGGGACTGCCGCCAGTTGGACTTCGTCTCAGTTCGCGCAAAGCATGCCCTCGACCTCGCCCAGTCGCTATTACGCCTGTTTAGGGGGCGTATCTGCGTCCAAGTCGAGTGCCGATAGCACCGTATCGAGCCCGATCTATCCTCAAACGGACCAGGCATATACCTCGCCCCACTCGTCTTCACCGTACTCACCCTACCCGACCTATCGCACCCCGTCGCGATACGCCATCGACAACACCTCATACTCGCGCGGTGCGCCTTGGACGTAAAGAGGAGTAATGATCATGACAGCCGCCGCCGCAGCCGTTTGTCGTCGATCGCGCAACAAAAGGTGGCCGTCTTCGACCCCCATAGACGCTGAAGTACGGTTGGCCGCTTGCCTACTTGGTTTTCCTAGTCCCCTCGTGCTGTGGACACTGCGTGACATACACAGCGCCCGGGTAATCGGAGGTTTGCAGTATTCGATTCAAGCGCCGCAGATGGACATTATTGCCTTGCCTAGCTTTCTTGTGACAATTTCCCCTGCTTTCTGCTTATTTGCTATCATCATCCACTAGCAATCGTGCCACAACACACTGTCCTATCATGTACCACACATCGCATTTCGACATTGTACGACTGTATCATTGAATGTTCAACGGCGCGATCTCGACTTGCGGTGTACGCTCCCGCCTTCAAAAGTGGTCACCTCGAAGGCCTGATTTACGAAGACGCCATTTTCGTGATGGCTGAGGACCCTTTCTAGCCGATGGCTCGCACGTCGGCTGTGCGAAGATCTTAGGTGCTTATATGCAGTCGAGACACTACCACCAATCTCCCGTTGAGTAAGTAAATCGTGCTGCTCAATTCGCTGAAACTCAAGGCACGAGCCTTCTTTTTCTCGAGGCTCGGTCTGTTACAACAACTTTAAGACTGCACACCGTGACACCAATGACCGCTCTTGCCTCGAACGACTTGCTTTCTGTCGGGGAAGGCTGTGGCGTGGACCTTTTGCTACAGGCAGGTTCCTTGAGGCAGATGCGATTTCACTCGCTTCCGGTATCTTGCATTTTTGTGCGAATAAACTTGTGCATGTTCGCACAGCGTAGATTCTTCCACAGCACTCAGATTCTACCCATCTCGTTGGCGCAACGCGACCGTCTGTCTCCCAGAGGGGCAGTGCTAGTGTTAAAACAATGCCACTAAAGGGACCTTAGTGCCCTCCTTCCCCACTTTGTCTGATGGTGCACTTGATAAAAATCATGGCTGCCTCGATAGCAATCAGAGTACGGAAACATTGGTTAGAGTGGGCCTGGACCGGTTGACCTACGTTCGTCCGAGTCTTCATGCGACGGACCTTCCATGCCAATTTTCTATTGTCCATGTGCGCCTAGGGCACATATATTGGAACTGGCTATGAAAATTTCTGCTGAAATCGCTAGACTGGAGTCTAAGATCTCAAACGTCGAAACCGGAGGAGATATCAGACGAAAATGGCACATCTTGGTGCGCGACTCTAGTTCTCGGCGCCTTCAATGGAACCAGACTTGCTGAAACTCTTATAGTCAAACCCAGGCCTTTCAGTTCAACAACATATTAGGACACCGGTGTCCGTGTTTACTAGCGTCGTCGTTCTCACAAGTGGGCTTCGCATGACTCGAATCTGGGTCCTAAGGGAGTTCCTCTTGCTTTAGGAAAACATGGCGTTCTGGTTGCTATACAGACGCTGACTCAGCTAGCGGAGAAGGTCCTACTAAGCAGGCTCGCGGCCCCACCTGTAGCCGATCCGAGTGACCGGCAGCCTTGCCGGCAGCCGCCGCCGCCGCCTCGTCGTGGGTGTGGGGCCAGGACACGGGCATCGCATCCAAAAACATGAAGCAGCAAACGCCTCTCATCCTTTCCTAATGCGGCATCAGAGAGAACTCAGGCTACTCCGATGCTGTCAGCGAATACACTACTAGGATCATGCGGAACGCGAAACATGGCGCGGGGTACTGAACATAACCTCCTTGACCACAGTTCTCCTTGCAGTTCTCCTCATTGTTATTGCTATTTCTAAGCTGCATTATCCTACATCTACATCTTTTTTCTGCAACGTCAATCCCCTCCTCACAATTTTGTCCACGACACACCACGAATCCCGCATCCCCGAGGTAATCCGAGTCCGTGGCATACCCGTCCTCTTGTCCGCTCTCAGAGCAGCGACACGGCTGCGGGCCGTGACAGTGACGGAGATGATCTACCGGCGACTTTTCCTCCGATGTGTTGACAGTGCATAGGAAGCCAGGGCGCTTCTCTGCCAGCTGGGCACACAAAAGCGCATAGCCCGTCCCTTAGTACGATTGGCCAGGCCGCTCTGATGGCGAAGAAAATCTCCGTTCTCGGCCACAGATCCTTGGGTAGCAAAAGGCTCGGAAGATGTCATCAAGTAGCCGGAGATCCACGTGGTCCCCTGGGTTCTGAACCCAGGATAGTGTCACAGAGATGTACATGCGAAGTTCTCATGATGCATAAGTCCATAACGCACATACATCCATAATGCATATGCCACTGGGAGAACAAACTGTGTGCGTTAGGAGAATTCCGCCAGTAGATTCTCTCCTACGCCAAGGCAGTCGGTCCGTCACTGACCATGATAGCGCCCAGCGACATGAGACGGTAGTGTAGCCAACCGATAGCATGCCTGGCATATGCAGCGGCCGAGGTCAGCTTCTTGACGCTCAAGCATAGCCGCAGGTCAACAATCGAGGCAAAGGCTATGAGCGTTTCGAGAGCCTAATGACGGAGGAACACATCGCTCTCAACTTGTTTTTTCTGATGGAGGACGGATCCAATGGATCCATTCTAGTCTTTGCACCCGGGGCGATGGATGAAAACGATCTGTTAGCTTGACCGTGGAGCCAATTGAATGTGTAAGGGAAGCATGATTAAGAACACCCCGCGAGCAGTCGTGTCCCGTCAGCACAGCCGACCGAAGCCAGCTCCACTGGATTATTGATCGAAGGCTGATGATCCCGCGGATGTAGATTGCGTCTGAGAATGGGACCAAACACGTTCACCGCTGAAGGACTGGCCTCAAGAGGAGTATCTGCGTCTGGCATCCCGCTTATGGAATGACTAAACGGCGAACTCTGCGAGATTCATGCGACAGGCATCGGACCTGGTTTACATCACCCTCGAACCACAAATGCCATCTTTGACGCTACATCAAGCGCTGCGCGAAGCATGACATCGATCGGAGGGCACTAGCGTCGTTGAGAGCGGCCAGGGTATAGGACACTTAGAGCGAGCAAGAGTTGAGAACGTTGAGGCATCGTAATCAAAGAAGCACGAGTGCGCAGTGAGCCGCGAGCAAAGATGTCAAACGATTAGCATATACAAGCAGTGACACGTGCAGGAGCAAAAGCACGATCTTACAACGACCATAAGTCCGCTGTAGTCTGGTCTATCGGGGATCATACAGATTATCGGGGGAACACGGCCCGGAAATCAGCTGCGACGGAAACAAAGGAAATGAATCTGCGACGGAACACAAGTTGTGCCGTGTCGCGACACGTCAGTGTGACAAGTCCAATGATAAACGATACAAGAGACGCCTTGCCTCAGCCTCCTCCGGAGACTTTGCGGCGCTCAATGAACTGCTTCATGACATTATGACCGTCTTCTCGGATAAAGAAACAGCGCTTTGCTGGACTCTCCCAGAGTAAGATCCCCATTTGCCTGGCGTAGTCCACGAGGGTGGTGTAATCCCCGAGTGACTGGAAATCCTGGTAAAGATACCCTATTCCACAGTCGGACGAAAGGAAGAGTGGGATCAAAAACGCTTACCTGAGTCAGATTTCACCCGTTCACGCTCCAGCTCCCAAAGACGGATCTGGTCCTGCACTGTTACAGGGATAAGTGGATTCTGCAAACAACGGATCGTCGTCAAAGGGCGTCGGAAGGTTCAGCGGTGAGGGCACGCACGAATTTGCGCATTTGAGGATGCGCGTATGCTGCAAGGTAGCTGATAATCTAGAGGAAGGCAGTCAGTGAACACTTGGCCAGAGAGGTAAAAGGCACCAGGAGGCATGACAAGGCGAGCACACGGTGGCGGCAGGGGCATGTCGGGACTCAATTCCGAACGTCAAAGGCTTCAGAGAGGTGAAGCTGATGAGGCGGTTAGATTGCCGGCGTACCTGGTCAGCAGTGATTCCGTTTGCGAGGGCTCTGCGGACGCTATCGCGGGTGATCATCCCAATGACGAGGTTGGGGAAACGCGATTTCATGTTTACAAACAAGTGCAGTACGGCAGTTTGCAGTGGGTTATCTGAGAATGCGTGAGACGAGGTCCGCATGGTTTGAAGAAGCGCGGACGGACTAGTGTAGGCATAGACCCTATAGTTCGTCTCCAGGATGATGAACCCTTCTGATGTCGCGCCCGTACCGGATGCGACGGCTGCAGTGTTCGTGCTCGACGACGACGACGTAGGCAAGGACGGCAAAGACGACGTCAAGGTCGTAGCGAGGCGCGTAGGACTGAAGCGCTTGGACTTGGCTTTGCGTTGCCAGACAAGTCCGTAATCACGCAGGTCCTCCATCAGCACCTCTTGCGTCGGACTGAGGGAGGACGTCGAGTAGTCCTGAGGAGGAATTAGCGCCATACGTCAGGAAAGGGGACGGTCATCACCCATCCAAATTCCATTGTCGATAGCATGAACAGAAAGCTGAGGACTTCGATAAGGTCTATGCCACGTTCCTGTAGTGATGTTAGCTGCCCGTCATATGCTAGTGTAGACTAGTTTTGACCTCCGCCATGACAAGATATCGCAATAACAATTGCCACAGTTGTTCGTGAGGCGTCTGCAGCAGAAATTGAAACCCGGCCGAAGTGATTTGAGGCGCAGCCTCACTGCGATCGGAACTTAACGGATGAGTACACGGCCCGCACAACAAACTTCGCACCTGCCCGACATAAGACCGCTATCAGTAAGTAATTTAATCACACCTCGTGAGGGCTCGCGAGGGCGCTGCCCGCGTCCCGACGAAACCATGTAGTGTAGGATAGTCTAAGGACGGAAGCTTGTTGCTGATGGTCGATGGGAGCATTCTAAAGGGATCGTACCTCCCAGCGTTCCAATGCATACGCGTCTAGGTTAGCGGGAGATGGCGGCTTCTTATTTTCTGCGTCCGCGGGAACTCCAAAACTAGCCGTAGTGCCGCTGTGCGGAAGGATCGGGATATAGTAGGATAATCCTGAGGAGAAAACGAACCCGCCAATTATTGCTTGTCGCATGCTTGCCTTGAAAGTGGGCGACAGAGAAAGCTTCACCGATGGATTCGGCAAGATGTGAAGCTTCGTGAGGATGGATACCGCATCATCGAACGCTCTAAATACAAATAAAAGAGCTGGGGTGATCCCAGAACCAGATTACGCACCGTGTGCCCTCCGTTGTTACCCAAGCTGTCATCACGCTTAATGGCACGGGCGACTCTAACCATAGTAAATTGAGAATGAGTTGCCTAGACAGAGGGTCTAACAGCCTGTCCGACGTGTGAGCCACCGACACCAACACTATAAGACGTCGAGTTCTCATCGTGCTGACCGGAAAATGGACAGACAGGACGATGGCCGTTGATACAGACGTGTCAGTGACTGCTGCGACTGCGTTTGCAAAAATGGGAGGAGGGAGTGCTGGGCCGTCTTCACCGACGTGGAGGACGACGCGCCTCTAGTGGTGGGGGGCATGCTGTGACGCGGTAGCTCAAGGAGAGGTTATCTACGTTCCAAAATCTCCCGGGATGGCTAGGATGATGTATCCGCGCCGCAGGTGAAAAGCTAGAAGGATTACAAGCTAGGTTGTGTCTGAAGGCGCCCAGTTCTCACGAATCTTCATTAGGAAGGCTCCGGTGCCGTGGGAGCTGTGCGCCCGCGGTCACACGACAGTGGGACACGCGCGGGTCCGGTGAGTCAAGATCGACGCGTCGCGCATCTTGCGCCACCGTGTCGTTGCCGGTGAGTGTACCACAGATCTAACCAGCATGCTTCTGCATCGCCATTGTGTCCCTGCAACTGAACCCCGTTCATCTTCTGCTTTGTAGAAAACCACATATATGGCTTTTGACCCGGAGTTTTTGGCAGCAGATCTAGAGTCAAAAATGGTCCCAGGCCTAGGATACTTTTGGATGCTCGTAGTCCTTGTGAGGACTACCTGAAGGACGACGTTGACTGTCACCTAAGTGTGCCGATTCCGCCTTCCCCAAATGAAGGCAGTGAATGACCCTTGCTACTATAAGGTGATTAACAGCCCCCGAGCTACCAAAGCCAGTAATTCATTCTCCCAAGAACAAGGGCCGCATCCTCGGCTCCGCGCTTGCGCAGCCGCCATCACCATGGACAGGGATCAGCGCAAACCTACTGATATCGAGGCGGTCTGTGAACTGGACACTGCAATTCGCTGGATGGGTCGTGTCACGCCATTGGTGCAGTCACGGCACTCGTTACGCGAGCCGCCTGCGACGACATCCATCCGTTTTATTGCACCTTATTGGGCCGGCGAAAGGGTACATGGCAAGGAAGTTCGACAATATAAACTACAGTAGCGAGCAACAAGGGCTGAACCATGTACTGGGAGCCAGAACTGGGCCGAGACCGGAAGGCACAGTCACGCACGGCACGAATCTAGTACTGATTATTTAGGACTCTGGCGTTACACTTACTTTGATATGCTCATCTCTTCACTAAGACTCGGATAAAACCGATTGCAGTCGCGCCGACTATCTGGAAGACGGTGGTAAACGACGATTCGGTGGTGCGGTCACAAAACCCGAGTATGATGGTGTACTCACAGACGCAGCTATGCCCTTCTACAACCACCCTCTCTAGAATTATAGTATAGCATGCGGAACAATAAAACATAGCAGATGTCCTATAGTTCGTCCTTTCCTCCGTGTCTTCTTTTCCCATAGAAGACCTCAGCCAGGTCTAACGTGAACATGAGAAAAGCGAGTCACAGAGTTACGTGGTGACGGTACGCACTTTGTTTGAGATCTGAAGACAGTTTCGTTGGCAAGATCACGTTGTACTCGACGTACAGATCACCAAAGGCGTCGTGCATCTGGAAGATGGGCATGCCCTCTCCCTTAAGAGTCTGAATGTAGCCAGGCTGTGTTACACCCTCGCGCTGGAGGGTAACAATGTGTCCGTCCAGGTGAGTGAGATTACGCTCGAATCCGAGTAGTGCCTGTAAATGGTCTGACTCAGAAGCTGCTTGCATGCAGGACGTATAAATGCTTGCCTCGTCAACGCCGATGGTTTCCTTCCAGTACAGACTCGATTCCTTTCTCCTCCAGCCGCCCTTGTCTTTTTTCGTTCGTACCCGTAACACAACATCCCCTGCTTCCCAGTCTGGGCTCTCATCGCCCTCAGCCTCAAAAACCACTTCATGGCCTTCAGGTGCGCCACGAGGAATGTCAAGAGTATAGTGGCCGGAGTAGTCCATGACTTTCTGTCCGCGGCAATGCGGGCACTGCTTCTTGATTACTTTTCCCCGGCCACCACACTCGTTACATGTCTGCTGCGTGGTGGCGTACATTCCAGGAAAAAGCTGCTGCTTGCCAATGCGCACTCCAGAACCACCACATGCAGAGCAAGTGTGAATATCGCTGTCGGAAGCCGCACCAGAACCACGACAGTGGTCGCAGAGAATCTTCTTCTTTATCATGAACTGCATGCCATGTAAGTGAGGAATGAAGAAGCAGCCAGCGAATAGACGTACATCTATGCTCGCTCCTTTGTAAACATCTGCAAGCGGAACCTCAAAATCAGAAACAGAAGTTGGCCCACGTCGCACTTGATCATGCTGATGGTCTGGGTAAGATGAGCCAAAGGATAGCTCGCAGCGTAGTCATGGACTTACGTCCACCACCAAAGAAGGAAGAGAATATATCAAAGGGATTAGTATGGTGCGACTGTCCTCCTTCGTGCGCCCTCAAACCTTCCTATACCGGAATAAAAGCATGCGCTGTTTCCTGGGCCTGAGTACTTACCTCGCCATGGCGGTCGTATATTTGTCGTTTCTACCGCATGTCAGCAAGTCGCACGTATCCATAAAAGCAAAACATGCCTGTGGGTCCGAAAGCACTTCGTATGCTAACGAGTATGATTAGTAGATGCGCGTCCGGAGGACCAAGTGGCACACCTCTCGCTATCTCAACGAAACGCTCTTCAGCGTCTGGCTCCTTGTTCTTGTCAGGGTGATACTTTCGGCTCAAACGTTTGTATGCTTTTCTAATATCCTGATCCGATGCTGACCTGTCAACTGCAAGCAGACCGAAGTCCAAACCAGCGCCCAGAACTCCTAACGAGTCGCACTAACCGTCAAGGACCTTGTAGAAATCGGCTGCCAGCACTAAGGACGTGCACGCGAGCACAAAAAGCAGGAGTACCAAAGGAGTGAAAGCCATGACGAGAGTATGAGGGCTAGCGCCTCAGCTGGACATGAAAGTTACAGTCAAGATTACCGCGGGGTGCGACCTGGTGCGACAGAGTCAATGGACACGTCGAGCGCCACGTCCAAGTTACGGCGCCCGATCCGGATTCCGGACAATCCAGTCAACATTCGCGTGTTTCACTGGAACAGTCGTCTGGACTTGGCTAAGCTAGCTTTCAAATGACCTCATCACTGCCCACCCGAGCGATAACTCTCGACCTTGACTCTAGAAAGAGCACAGGTTCGAAACTTCCTATGGGCTCACCCGCCAAAGTAACTCTGTTCTCGGTGTGACTAGCTTCGCCTACTCTTTGCACTATCGCTGACGGGTTTTGTGTCTCTATACGGCTTACGATTTCCTGTGTTCGAAAGTTGCTACACAGACTTGTTATGGCTGCTTGCGATCAAGAAACGGGGATGCTTCTGCCTCTAACTGCATCCTGCTCACTGCTATCTGCCAGCCAACAGGATGCACTACACGGGCAAGTTCTGCGGAGCATTTGAATGACACGCTGAGGGAGACAAGTTGGAACGGAAATATTACGTCGCCGATTGATTATTTAGTTGCCACTCCCCACAGTTGCTTCGCTACGACCCCGGCAGGGACATGTCGGTGATCTGCCTTTCTTTCCCTCAATCAAGCCTGGGTGGAGAGTTGTCCGTGCTGGCGATATAGAGCCCCAGATGTGTCTTATGTAGAGTAGCAAGCCTGATGATGAATAGGACGAAACTACTGTATGTACTCGCATGCTAGTTCGCGAGTACGGCGAGCTGCGGCATGCACTGTACTTGCACCGGGTAGTAGCGGGTATCCGTGCGAGCTCAGGCGCTGAGGAATCAGGATTATCGAACGTGATTCAGGACCGGCATTGTCGCCAAACCCGAGTCGCTGCCACGGCGTCGGTGTTGTGCATATTCCGACTTCGGTCAGCGACCGTAAAATATAAGTGCCGACATGCCTTGCTGCACTTTGCCTCTACCCCACATCCAACCCAAACTTCTGTTGCATGGCCCCAGCACACTACACGCGTCTGGTCCTGCAGGAGCGGCCTAAAGGTGACATCGACGCGAACACCTTTAGGCGCGAGACAATCCCGTTCGACCTTAAACCTGGCTCCTGCCAGGTTCTCGTCAGGACGGAGTATGTCTCCATCGACGCCGCTATGCGTTCTTGGTTGAGGGATGTGCGGAGCTACATTCCTCCAGGTGCGTTTGCCTGCTTCACAATGAATTGCGTTGCTCACGCGACTCGCCATCCAACGTAGTGCAGATAGGGGATGTCATGCGAGCGGACGGACTGGCAACGGTGATCGAGGCGGGCGTAGACTGCAAGCTCAAGCCCGGGGACATTGTGCGGTGCACTCCAGGTGCGACGCTCCTGACTCTGCGCGCTTCAATCCTGACGTATCTTCCAGGCTGGGCGGAGTACGCAGTCCTCGATGAGAAAACATGCCAAGCACTCAAGTCAGTGTGCTCCTATTCCCTGTATGAGGTGCGGCGCTCAATGTAGCTCAGGGTCCCCCCCGGTGCAGAGCCGTTAGACTTCCTCGGACCGCTTGGTATCACCGGCATGACCGCCTATTTCGTCAGTGCAACTCCTCCGGTCTGCGCGTCAAGCGCTGAGCGCACCCACAGGGCCTTCATGACGTTGGGAAGATCAAGCCAGGCGACACCCTCGTTGTGTCCGGAGCAGCCGGTGCAACTGGTTCGCTTGTCTGTCAACTCGCCAAGATTCACGGCGCGAAAGTCGTCGCAATTGCCGGCTCAGAAGACAAGTGCAAGTGGCTGACGGACGAGCTTGGCGTTGACGTTGCGTTCAACTACAAGAGCAGGACGTTTTACAGCGACTTTAAGAAACGAATCGGCTATATTGATCTATTCTTCGACAACGTTGGTGGCTCACTGCTAAACTTTATGCTTACGCGTCTCAACAAAGGCGCACGGATAGTGCTTTGCGGTCGGTCTCCGCTCTGTCCGGACAATGGCTTACAAGCTGACCATCCGGCGCAGGCGCCATTTCTGACTACAGTGAAGAAACGTCATGTATGACCCACTGTACTAGCTGACAACTTGTTCAGACAGTGACAAACCCACCGGACTGAGCGCGTATTCCAACCTCATCAGCCAACGCGCTTCACTCCAGGGCTTCATCGTGTATGCCCTCCCCTTGCACTCTGTCTTCTGCTGGCTGAGTGGTTATATAGCTTTGACTATGCTAGCCGCTACAGGGAAGCGCGGCAAGAAATGGCAGAATGGTTAGCGAGCGGAAAATTGAAAAGGCGCTTCCAGGTTGTCGAAGGCCTAGAGAATGCACCGAAGGCATTGCTTATGCTCTACAGCGGTGGAAATACCGGAAAGCTGTGCGTTTCTTTCCCCCCTTTCGACTGGACATTACCAACACTTCTTGTAGCGTGGTTCGGGTTTCGTCCCCGAGGACTCAGGCGAAGCTCTAGTGTGTTGTCGTAGACATGTACCTTTATTCTTCCTCTGGGAATAATGCACTACACGCCGTCCTAGTCTTCGCCGGAGCGAATCCCAATCTGCGACAAAACACTCATTTTCGGCCGCAAACGCTTCTCATTCATCATTCCGAGCCGTCTTCCGATGACAAGTCATATCCTATTATTTCTGTTTGTCTATGAATAAACCTCCGTGCGGTGTTCCACGGCTTTGTCCTCGATTTCAGAAGACGGCACGGTGGTAGGCGGTATTCTGCCCATTCTATGCTCTTGGTGCGCAGCGATACCATCGACGACCTCCCTATGTGCAACCGAAAACACTATACAGCCGCCTCAGTCGAGAACTAGTATCGTCACCGCACCACATACCTCGGCTCGAGTCTTTGAACACGAACTCGTACACAACATACGCCGCATTTGTAGACAGGATGTTCGTAAGCGTAGTAATAGCGGCGTAGTGCCCGCCGCTCGCACTGCTTCCATAGATCGTCATTGCCGCGAACCGGCCACCTAGGTCGCGGGCGGTGTTCGTTGCCACTGTTTTTTTTAACCTGAGCATTCCCTTTTCTTGTCAAGCGACGAAGTTACTTACAGCCGGCCCCAGCGAAAGCCCATACTGCGGCAGCGCTATTCATCAGTGCATGTTAGCTTCTCCTGGTGCGACAACATATTTCGTTCTTACTATGCTAAGCCGACGAGCCATGGGCCTGCAGCGGGCGGCGCAAAGAAGTTAGTTGGATCGAGCGTCGTCCATATGACCATCGCAATAAAGAAATCCTGTCGTCACTGCCTTAGTCTTGTTCTCGACCAAGGGCACGCAACACGCACGACGACGAGCTCATTGACAAAGACGAAGCCAAGGTTTGTGCCGGGGGCAACATATATGGCCGAAATACCTGCGGGGCCGGAGGATGTGAAGACAACAGAATCAAAAGTTCCGTTTGCAACGAGTGCAGCCTCGACTTGCTGTATGGAAAAGGTAAGCATTGATCTTACTGGAAACGTAAATGTGCACCTTGATCTGATTGTGCCATTGTACATATACCAACAGACACGCGACGTAAGCACCAAGTATCTGTACAAGGATGTACCTTACATTTCGTGAGCTGGTTCACCTTCGTGCCAGATGCTGACGTACTCACCGAACGGCCTTCCACTTCGGGAACCCCTTGAACAACACGAAGGCAACCGTGACACCAGGATTGAAATGTCCTCCAGACGTCGATGCGCCCGTCACTAGGGCAAAGACGATACCCATCGCGTACGCGAAGCCTACGGTGAGAAAGGACCCGTAGTTCTGGAGTCCAAGCGTGTTCCCCGTTATGAGCGCGGCCGTAGCGCCGATGCCGGGGTAGCAGAAGCTGAAGACCCCCCACTCGAAGGATGCGAGTGTCAGGATTGGTTTTGGCGAACGACCGAGATGCTCGTACCGCTTCAGCTATCAACTGGACTACTTCGTGGGCTTGTCTATGACGGAGACGCTCCCACCTCTGCATGAACACTGGCCGTTCGTAGACGTCAGCATAGTGTATTGGCTGGTGGTTCCTCGAGCGTTCGACGACTGTCATGGCGGCTGTCAAAGGAGACAAGATAGGGCTCGCTCGGACGCGGAGCGTTTGTTATAGACCAGGGAAACGACTCGGATGTGCCAGTGGTGGCAACCCCCAGGCTGGCTCGGATGTGGTATCTGGTATCCCAAGAGTATTTATGTCGACAGGACCCGGGCTGTGTGGGACATTCGTCCCGATAATGACAGCTGCTCGCGCTTATGCGCAAGCAGAAGTCGCTAGTATATGTAACCCGTGCTCACTACGGCTGAACAGCTGAAGCACCCGGCATATTCTACCAGACGGCATGCCGTACGCAGTCTTCCTCTGAGTTAATACAGCTTCTTTGTACCGATCCTTCAAAACATAGCAGGACTTCGACTCACACACGCTTGAAGCCTCCAAATGCCAAGCTCAACGACCTGGGACTGCACTCCATTTCGCAGGCAGTCCTCGTGCAAATCGCAGCGTTGAAGCAGTGGTGCCCTCGGAGTGACCCACCTGCGGCTGGATAACAGCTTGGCAATGTGACCAAACTCATGACGTTTATGCCTAGGACTGTAGGACTCTTGGCGGCAGCATCACTCCACGCAGCACTGCTGGGGCGCCTACGAAGGTAAGCGGCTTGCGCTCCCGTAAGAACACTCAGCTAAACATGTCCGCTCGGTGGGTAAGGTCATGTCGCCTCCTGCAAAGATAGCGCACATGCATGAGATAGTCGAGATGGTCTTGAGACGCGATAATATAAATAGACGAGTTCGTCATGTCCCGTTCACATAGCGGCTAGTAGATGAGGGCTACAACTAACACCGGGTGCGGTACCTGCAGTGGCGACAATTTTAGTGAGCACATTGCCTCCTCCAGCACATGGGAACCCACGGCATACGTCAAGGAGTCCCAGGTGGTCAAACGGAATGAGGGCAGAAGAGGCAACCTGAAGATGCCACGCTCATAAGTCCTCTTCGATCTAGGCATTGAAACGCACGCTCACTGAATGACTACAGGAATGGAATCTACGCCCCAACCTGGTTCTAGAATGAGATTCGTTTCGAGCGGAACTCCGGCTGCCGACGGTCAGGCAGACGAGGGCATGCTTCGCGCCCTCTACTAATAGATCCGAAACGTCCGCATACACGCGGACTACGGTGGTGTGTGAATGGGTGGATTTGGAAAGGGGGATGCATGCAGGTACGGAGGTCACGGAATAAAAGCAGCTTGGGGACCATAAGCAAACAGTTCGAGTGGTGAACGATCTTTCGTGAAGTGTGTATCAGCCGCGGCTGGTCCGATATACCAATCCTGGAGTGTATGTGCATGTCAAGAGGACGACGATGCCGATGCTACGGTTACAATATTAGATACAACCTTCTTATTCTTGACGTGAAGCAGGAACAAAAAGGGATTGCACATCGCTTAGAGGGGGGAGAAACTCCGATTGCACAGGGCAATGCCGAAACAGAGCTGTTAGTCCCGAAGCGAATTGAGTTCGCTACGCATGCAAGGTTGAGGAAGTAATCCAGGTGTCATGTCGTGTGAAGTTCAAAGGGTCATGCAGGAATGCTATAGGTCTACCGGTCCGGTCTCGTTCCAGCAAACAACCAACCAAATCACAAGATCGACATCTCGACCTTCTTGAGAAGACCCTTCAGCGAATTCGTGCTCCGTTGACAATTCGCCACGAGCCACCGCTCGAACTCCCCTCGGATCTCCGCCAGCTCGTCCACAATCGGCAAAGATCCTTCCGCGCGCGCACTCGTCGGGTTGAGCAACATATCGAACAGCCGCGTCCACAGCGTGGTCTGCCAATAGCGCTTGAGCGGCGTCGCGAGCTTCTGCTTGTCGTCTGGCCCCGCCGCCACGGCCGCCGCGTCGATGTACCGACCGTAGAGCATGCAGAAGATGACCCCGGCGAGCCCGAAGTAGTCCGCTTGGAATGTCCACGGCTTCCCCGCGCGCATCTCGGCGCAATCGCGCGCGTCGGTCGCCCACTCCGCGACGAAGGTCTGTCCGCGCGGGAAACGGCGCGTGTCGATCGTGCGGCCAAAGTCGATAAGCTTCACGCCCTTGCTCGCCCAGCCCCCGCCGCCGGACGGGTCATATGTCGGGGTCCATGCCGTCGCCGGGACGACGTCTTCCAGTCGAAGGAGGCAGTTGTCGATCTTAAGGTCCCCATGGATGAAGCCAGCGGTGTGAAGACCTTCGAGGAGACGGAGCAGCTCGATCGTGAAGAAGACGACGAGGAGTTCGTCGAGGCAGGCGCCCTGCTGGGTGACACCGGCGGAGCCTGATCGATTGATCATGTCGAGCAGTGAGCCCTGAGCGCACAATTCCATAGCAAGGAAAGACTCGTCGCGGTACGCGTATAGAGTCAGCGGGTGCACGACAGAGCGAAGCAAGTTGGCTGGGAGCGTCGCATGAATCATGCGGAGGATGTGGAACTCCCACAAGTTGCGCGGCTTTACGACCTTGAGCGCGACGCGGCTTCGACCGTCTTCTTCGTCGTCCGATGCGAGATCCTCGAAGTCCGAATCATCTGAACCTTCCGCTCTGTCCGACAGATCGCGCGCCGCGAACACCGCGCCAAAGCCGCCCTCGCCGAGCTTGTCGTACACTTCTAGACGCGAAGCGCCAAGGGAGACGGGGACGGCCGGGCCAGCGTCGCCCTTCGCCTTCTTCCGCGCAAACTTCTGCAGCGCGTCGAGCTTGTTTGCGTCCTGATGCGGAAAGTCGTAGTGGTCCGCATCCTCCGGGAGAAGGGACAGCAGGGTCGAGATGATGGGGGGATCGAAGGGGTTGCAGGGGTTCGGAGGCTTGAACGAGTTGACGAGGAGCACCGCGTCTTCCAAGCTAAGCGCGCCCGTCTTCTCCTCGACCCACGTCGTCAGACCCGCGTGCTGCGGCTGCAACGAGGGCTCCGGAATCGTATGCCCACTGGAAAGCCGGAACGGTGGCGGCCGGCGCCCGCCTAGCTCCTCCTCCTCTTCTTCTCCATCGTCCGCGACAAGCATCTGAGAGCGCGAACCCGGTCGCGAATGCACGTCCTCCCCGTGCAGCTCCGCGGCGAGTCGTGCAGCCGCGTTGACCGCGTCCGGCTCACCGAAGACCCTGCTGCTCGCGCCGCCGCTCGAGTGCACGGACATACGGCTGCTGTTAGTGTACTCGTACGTGCGTTCCGTGATCGGCGTCATGACGTTGAACTTGCCAAAACGCCCGCCGAGCGGAGTCTTCACCCCTCTCGAGGCTTGATATTCCTCCTCGTCGTATGCGGCACCGGCGCCGCCCTCGATGTACACATACTCGTATGCATGGTCATGGTCATCTTCATCAGCCTCCTCTTCGTCGTCCTCTCCAAACGCAGGATTCTCCTGTGCCGTTGCGAAGGCGGCACGGAACGGCTGTCGTTCCCCGAGAGGTGTACGCGCCGGAGCTTGTGCACAGGCATTCTCGTCCACGAAAGGCTTGAACGGCGTCGAGCGAGTGGGTGCTGGTTTCGATTCTTCCGGCGGACGAGAGAAGACTCTGAAGCCGGGCTCGGCATCGATGACGGGTCTGAAGGCAGGCTTGCACGCAGGTGCAGGGGCATCGTTTTCGTTGGCTTGTGCCCGGAAAACGCTGAAAGGCGCTGTGGGCGCCAATCCCTTTGGGGGATCCTTGTCTCCGGAAGTTTTGAAGACGGGGGCAGCTGCTTCCTTGACGGTGAGGGCTCGACGACCGGCGTCGGACGGCGTATTCGAGCGTGGAGGGTTCTCAGAATCAACGAAGGGCTTGAACTGGTGAGACGCAAGCAGTTAGTTCAATGTCGAAAGTATCGAAATATACCCTTCACCTTCGCGGGCGCGGGATTCTCTCTCCGCTCGTTGCTCTCATCGACGAAAGGCTTGAACGCTCCTATAGATGGCACATAAGACGCAGCGTAGCAAGCAGACCATCCCACACACCTGCCGTCCTGTTAGATGCGCCCGCGTTCTCGTTGCTCGACGCAAAGGTCAGAGCGGGTAGCGGAGGCGGCGACATCGAATGGTTCACCGGCCTCGTGGCTGCGTACTTGCTGCCCGGGACGCCTTGCCTGATCGTCCTATCGGGCGAGTTATACATCCCGAACACCTCCGCGAGTGCCTCTTTAGTGTTAATCGTGACCGTCGGCTCGTTCAACCCCATACTCCTTCGCAAGAGGTAATTGCGGCTGGACTTCGTGCCTCCGTCGTTGAAGTCTACCGTCAGAGTGGCGTCGCGCTTGAGCGCCGATGGCGCGGGCGCGGGCTTCGGTTGGGGGATGGGCTTGAATGGCGGGGTAGGTAGAGCCCACTTCTTTCCCAGCAGACCCATCGAGCGTGCCCGCGCTTCCTCTAGGCTGTATTCGCCCCCTTCCTTCGGCAGCAGCGCCGACAGGTCTAGGTGGAGCTTCTCCGGTCGACGTGTCTTCGCAGCCGGTTGTCGCATGACAGCATGGCGCTCCGCAGCCGTCGATTCGGTGTAGTGCGAGATAGGGGGGCCGGAAGAGGAAGAAGAAGCGGCGGAGGGAGCGACGGGTTGCGAGATGGCCGAGACCGATATGGAAGAGCCGGGCTTTGCGGATGGCTTCGAAGACGAGGATGGCTTAGCAGCGTTGATGTGCTTGAGAGGGTCCACACGAAGGACATCGGTCTCGGGTGTTCCCTTGGTCTTCGGGAGAACGAGGCGAAGCGGCGGGGGCGGGAGTTTGTTAGATTTACGTTTGCGGAAAGCATCATACTTTTCCTTGAGCCTCGCGGCCGGCCGTGCTTTCCGCTGGATGCCAGCCTCGTAGACCTGCTCCGCAGCCGAAAGGCTAGGAGGGGGCGTCAGCTGCTTAAACCGAAGCTGACATACAAAAAGACTCGTGGCTAGATTATGCGCGAGCCACGGGGACGCTGATTGCCAAAGGCCGATCAAAAGGCAACTCACCGTTTCTCCCTCTCCAGCGCGTCCGCATAATCTTCATATAACTGCGCGAAAGCGACTCCGATCCCATGCGACAGGACGAATTTGAAGACGACGGACGGACGGTCGACCAGAGTCGCATACGTCGACCAGAGCCGCAGATATCTCAGATCGCTCTTGTACGTCGTGTCCCTGACAAATTTACGCGCAGCCTCCTCCAGGACCTCCAGCAGGCTGGAAACGTGTGCGAATTCGGGAGGGAACGCGTCGGTTATCCAGCGGACGAGGCGCTCGTACAGCGCGAGCGGGTCGTCGGCGTTTTCGAGTTCGACGACGAGCTGCTGGCGGCGCGCGGACACCTCGAGGGAGAGCTGGGAGATGGCGGGTGGGAGGCTGGCGTCTTGCGTCCGTTGCGGAGCGTGGGCCATGGTGGTTCGGCTCGAAATGCTGTCAGGTCTTGCCGCGCACACACAACACGTGTCACGTGGGCGCGAGGTCGAAGTCCGGCAAGGATCCGGACTTGGAACGGACCGTGATTAATGCAGGATATCCAGCCGTCGCGATTGTGCAAGGGTTTTTGAAGAAGATATTCTCTGCGAATTCTTCGACTACACTACTACTGCATGGGTCACATTGGCGCTGCTTCGATTAATAGTCGGGAATCCAGTTTGTCGCTGTCTTTCCCAAGTCTTTCCCTCGCGTGATGCGCCAGAGATTCAGATGCGCGTGTATCACATTGTACTGTAGCGCCCGCATCTCCCGGAGTCCGCTCAGACTCTCCACGGCGCCGTGATGGCAAAAAACGAAACAACACAATCGTCCGAAGAGCTGATCGGGGCATAGGACGAAAGACGCGATTCGGTGTTTGAGAGAATGCCACGTGGGAGGGTCTCAGGCTGATCTACATTTCTCCCACCGCATTCGCGCGTCTTCGGGCTGACGCCGTCGTCGGTCGGGGCTGGCTGCTGGGCCTGTAGGAGTACATGGACTGGAGTGTACATAGGCTACACAGACGGATGAGGACGTAGAGAAGGGTCGGAGGGAGGGGAGATAGAGGGAGATGGGAGGAGGGGCTGCGGAAGAGAGAGTGACGGAAGTTGCGTCGACTTTCAATCGGGTTGGCACGGCGCCGAGTTGCGTACGATTGGAGGCCGGAAGATGGCCAGCCCTTGACGCGAACGCACGGACCATCTGGGCCACATCGCCCCTTCCCGTCCTCGTCGTCCTCCCCGCCGACCGCCTCGTCGTTCCTCCCCGGCTCCCGCTCCCGCTCCTCCTCCCGGGTTTCTTTCTTTTCTCTTGTGTGCTGTAAGAAGATGGACGTTGACCAGGCTTCTGCGGGCGAGGCCGGCAACTCGAACGAGCTGACGTCGCCGCCGTCCTCCCGTTCGCTGTCCGTTGCCTCGAGTCCGCGCTCGTCCCACGCGCCTTCCTCTCCTGTCGACGTCTCCGTCCCCCTTCCCTCCCCTCCTTCCTCCGCACAGCTCGTCCCTCCCGCCGCCTCTCCCGCCGCCCCTGCCACTCCCGCCGCCGCTTCCCCGGCCGGCCCCGATGTCCCGCTCCCTCCGACCGACCACGACCCCGACGCTCCGGCGACGGCCGCCCCCGTCCCCGCCGACGCCGCTCCCGACGACGCCCCGTCGTCTTCCAAAGCAAAGCCCGTCAAGCGCCGCCGCCGCTCGCCGTCCCTCTCGCCGTCGCCGCCCCCGCCCCCTCCGCCGCTGACGACCGTCCGGCTCGACATCGCGCTCGGTGGGCCGGACAACTATGAAGTCAACGTACGCCAGATGGCAAAGGACGTCGGCCAGCGCCCCGACACGCCGCCCAACTCCGTGCGCCAGTACATCAGCGAGAGCGACAGCTCCGACGACGAGGCGGCGCCCGCAGGCACGAAGCCCAAGCGCAAGGTAAGCCACGCTTTCCCCGCCTCTGCTCCCCGCCCGCTCACGCGCGATGCCACATCACCGCAGAAGAAGACGCTCGCGTCGGAGTATTACGACGTCACGGACCCCTTCATCGACGACTCTGAGCTCGCCCTCGACCAGCGCACCTACTTCGCGCAGACGAAGCAGCAGGGCTTCTACGTCTCGTCCGGCGAAGTCGCGCTGCTCAAGGACCGTTCCGCCCCGCCAAAGTCCAAAGCCAAGCGCGTCCACCTCCCCGCGCCGGAACCCATCGCCGGCCCCTCGAACTTCCCCGGCGCACACCAACAGCACACCATGCTCGGCCGCCCCAAGCCCACGACGACCCCCGTCTCGCACGCGTCCCCGCCTGTGCATGCGCCGACGAGTGGCGCGGAGAATGGTACGGGCACCGGCACGGGAACGCGCGACGCGCCGATCGCGATCGCCAGCGACGGTGAGGATCCGCCGGCCTCATCGTCGGCGGCGGTGGCGAAGCGCAAAGCTCAAAGCACAGACGGCGGTAGCGCTGGCGTCAAGAAGCGGCGCAAGGTCGACATGGACGCGTTCCACCCCGAGCTGCGCGATGCGCTGCACGAGCTACGGCTCGCGAAGGAGAAGGGTCCGTCTCGTCCTGTGCTGTGTCCCCCGTGCGAGCTGACGCGTGGACGCACAGAGAACTGGGACGTCAAGGGCAAGTTCCCGCCGGGGATCAAGCCGCTGTTGACGGAGGTCGCGGTCAAAGCGATCAAGCTGAACCAGTACGACGACAACTTCTTCAACTACATGCCCGAGCTCTTCCCGTACAACCGCTTCACCATGAGCGTGCGTCTCTCCTGTCCTACGCGCGCGCGCGGCTGACGGCGCGCAGAAACTCATCAAGCGGCTCGTGTATGCCGACCATATGACGCTGCTCGTCAAGCGCCAGGACGAGATTCTCGCGGAGCTCAAGCAGCTCGTCGACGAGGCGTGGCCGAAGATCCGCGAGGACCACGACAAGGCCTACCGTGCGTGGCGTGCGTCCGCCCGGCTCTCTCCGCGCCGCACCCCCTCTCACCCCCCCCTCAGTACAGAAAATGGAGAAACTCGGGCTCTCGACGGACCCCGCCACGCTCGCCGCGCACTCGTCCGAGAGCACGCCGCACCCGGTCGCCGACAAAGACGGCGTCGACGCGGGCGCGGACATGGACATCCAGATGTACCGACCGAAGGAGGATCACGTCCCGTCGGCCCCGCAGCAGCGCTTCAAGCTGTCCGAGCGCATGAAGGGTCTCATATGGAATCTCGTCTGCCTCAGCAACGAGTGCTGCCGCATCGAGAACGAGAAGAGGTGCGTTCGTCCCTCGCTTTCCCACCGGGCGGCGCGCCTGATGCCGGTCTGAAGCACGCTCGAGGGAAACACGGCGCAGGTCAGCGAACAGGGCCTCCGCAAGGTGCTCTACCAGAAGATCGTCGGCGTCTTCCCCGACGGCTGGATGAACTCCGGCCAGATCTCGCGCGACGGTGCGTCCTCCCTTTCCTCTCCCCCATCACCGAAAGCGCTGACGGCCGCCACCGGCAGTGAGCGTCATCAAGAAGAAGCTCGAGAAGGAGATCGCGGACATGGAACAGTGATTTTTTTTTTCCTCTGCTCCACCGCCTTGCGGGAGCCACTATCGTTATTCTCGTCCACGTCTGTTCTGCCGCCCATCCTAAAGCCGCTCCTTTCCGCCGCCACCTCCTTGCGTCCTTTACACTACACCCCCACTGTGCTCTTTGTTGCTCGTCGGACGCGGTTTCCTACGTTTAGTCCTTCTCACTCTTGCTCTTTTGTTTCCGTGCGGTTGTATAGGCTACAAGTAGTTGCTCTGCTAGTGTAATATCGAACGCGCATTTGCTACCTTTCTCGTGAGAACGCCGTGCCAGGGAGCCGAGCCGGTCGCCTCGAGGCATATTTTCCGAATCCGACGAGGGGATCGAAGGCGATACGTGCGTGCTAGACATAGCCATTCGAGTAGGACAAAGAGGACATGATAAAAAATCAGCGGTTCCTAAGACTCGACACCAGCAGGATTCGAACCTGCGCGGGGGAACCCCAACAGATGGAACTGAGCATTCGAATCTGTCGCCGTAACCACTTGGCTATAGTGCCGTATCAATACCGCAGTCGACGATCGTGAGAGTCCCATCTTCAACCCCAGTCAGTCTGTACGCAGATCCGCATACATGTTGTGTATCCCCCCCCCTTCCCGACTGTCCATCCACAAAGCAGACACCCCCGCCTCCGGACCACCCATCACCGCGCAAGCACGCAGATCACCTTCGACGCATCCGCACGCGCTCACGCCATATCCCACTCGTCCCAAATATCGCTCCCCTGCCGCCGCGCGCCGTCTCCGTCTCCGTCTCCATCTCCACCACCTCCACCCCCATCAAGCGCGCGCGTCTGAACAAGCTCCGCAACGCACTCGCTCAAGCCGTGCGCATCCTCCTTCGCACCGCGCATCGCGACGACGAGCGGCTCGTACTCCGTCGCGCCGCGGTGGAGAAAGCGGATGTCGGCGCCTTCGATGACCTGGGTGTGCGTGTTAGCGGGGAGGTGGGGAGGGGAGGGGGGAGGATGGGAG